>PVKE010029320.1:0-20341 GCA_004027555.1 Craseonycteris thonglongyai | reverse complement strand
GGATGGACCTAGGGACCATCTTATTAAGCGAAATAAGTCAGACTGAAAGAATCAGGAAACATATGACCTCACTTATAGGTGGAATATAAAACAAAGAAACAAAGTAACAAAGACAAAGAGACCTATGGACACATTCAATAGCTGGGTGATTGCCTGAGGGAAGGGGAGGAGGGGGGAAGGAGAGAGGGAGGGGAGGTGGGAGAGGGCACCAGCATTATGGACACACTCAATAGTTTGGTGGTTACCTGGGGAGGAGGGAGGAGAGGGGAGGGAGAGTTGTGGGGGGAGGTGGGAGTGGACACCGGATATATGGGGGTAGAGGGGGAGCTGATTCTGGGTGGTGGGCACATAATGCGACGCATGGGTGATGTGATGTGGACTTGTACATCAGGAAACGATCTAACTGTTACCAACCAATGTCACCCCATTAAATTTAACAATAAAAAAAAAAAATGAAGAAGGTGGAGAAATTGAAAACTTTGTATGCTATTGGTGAAACGTGTAAAATGAGGAAGCTGCTGTGGAAAAGTGTATGAAGGATTCCTCAAAAAATTAAAAATATAACTATATGATCCAGAAATCTCACTTCTGGGTCTATACTGAAAGGAACCAAAATCAGTATTTTGAAGAAACAACTGCATTCTCATGTTTACTGCAGTACAATTTATAACAGTGAAGATATGAAAACAACATAAATGTTTATCAATGAATGAACAGATAAAGAAAATGTGACATATACATAAAATGAAATATTATTCAATCTTTAAAAATAAGAAGGAAATCCTGCCATGTGTGGTGTGGTAACTTGAATAAACGTGGGGGATATTATGCTAAGTCAACTAACCCAGTCACAGAAGGGCAAATATTGCACGAATCTGCCATATCTGAAGTATCTAAATGAGTAAAATTAATAGAAACAAGAGAGTAAAATTGTGGTAGCTAGAGAAAGGAAGAAATGGGGGAATTACTGTTCAAGAGGAAATAAGTTTCAGTTATACAAGATGAATAAGTCTACAGATCTGCCATACAACAACAATGTGCCTACAGTTAACAATACTGTATTGTTAACTTAAAAATGTGTTAGGAGAATATATCTCATGTTAATTGTCCTTACCATAATTTTTAAAAATGTTAAAAAGACTTCTAATTCTTTCATGCCTTATTTACTATCAAAAGCAATTCTTATATTCCTCTAACTCTACATATGCTCTTATATTCTAAAACATTTATTTTATTTATATCAAAATCATTTTGATAAAGAATGTTTTTAACAGACACTTGAATAATATCACAAGCTTAAAAATTTTTTTAAATGTTTAATAGTGATTTAACTATATTAGACAATGTAACATAACAGTCACAACATTTATATTGTACCTTATTCTGTTACAGATTTAAATTGGAAGCATTTTTAGTAATGACATATTAATTTAAGTTCAAACTTAGATGAGTTCTATGTTGAAAACATTAAGGAGGGCTGTCCTGAAAGTATCCAGCCATGTAATATGAAATATAGAGGTATTTATAGCTGGATTTTTTCCAGATAGCCCTCGTATACATGTGCAAATATAATTACTGTTTTCTATCATTCTGTATTTCATTAACTCAAATCAAAGGCTTCAAAATCATGCAAAAACTATAAAAAGTAGGAGCACTTACTTAGGAGTAGAAGGACCCCTTGGCCATGTTCCATCTTCATTTTTCTGTTCTATCACTAACACCTGTAAACATGACACAGTAAGAGTGTTTTTCTTAACCCTGATTTTAAAATAGTTTTAGAAGATTAGTTGAATTCACTAAAAACTAAAGAAACTCTGTGATTAATTAAAGGACATAGTAGACAAGGTGAAGAGGTAGGTATTTGCATTTTGATTCCAAATCTGGGCAAGGGAAGCAAAAATATAAGTGAAATATAAGAAGTAAGCAATTAACAGTTACAAGGAAAGAAGGTAGACTATGAAGAAAATCACTGGTTTTATGACTTTAAGTATAAGTAAGTTTAAACAAAGTAGGTAGAATATAAAGTCCTTGAATTTAGTTAATTTCTATTCTCTTTTATTTGTGGCTTATAAACTTAGCACTGAGCAAAAAAAATAGATGCTCATTAAATGGTTAAAGTTTTTATTAAGCATATTGATTTAATGATCTTAGCTAATGATCTTTTATGTAAGTACTGACGAGCAATGACACATAATTTCAATTTACAGATTATACATTACTTGGGATCTTTAAATTTGTCTTTATTAACATGTAAATTATAGGATCTTTTAATGCATAAAGGAGAGTCACATTTGTGAGAATCAGATTGAAGTTCCCTATTGTAGCATGGTTAAGGTAGACAAAATCACCTCTAATAAATGAAAAGTACTGGCTGAGGCAGAGATACACTTTATTCTAAAACATCCCAGAATCCTTCCTCACATTTTCCAGTATAAAAAAGTCTTTCTTGTAGTTTTTGCTATGGGTGTGTCTTTGAAAAGAAGAAAAACAGAGCAAAAACAAACTAGCAAAAGAAATCTGTGATAATCTCAAAAAGAAGTTTTTTAATAACCTAAATTTCCATGGGAAAACTGTAATATACAAAATATGCCTTGAAGTAAATTCAACATATTGCAAATCTGAATATATTCTACCTAGTAAGTCCCATTATTTTTTTCTTAAAGTTGCAATTTTGTAACCTACTCTATACACACTTGGTTATTCTGTGGACTCTATGTTTCAGGCCATTTACAAACTGGCATTGGATCCTAACCATGTACAATGTAATCCTGTTCCAGAATACATACAACAGAAAACAAAGCATTGGTAAAAAAATTCATGGACCCATGTTGCTGAAAAAGTATGCTAATTAAAGTATTTGTTTTCCTACATTTAAAAAACACATATGAACATATGAAGTCTACTGTGTACCTACATTCTGATCCCTCCCTAATCATATTCCTCTCCCTACCTGCCATAGACAACTATTTTCCTCAATTTTCTGAAATAACTCTGATGTATTCATATATTTATATATGTAAAAATATATAAATAGACTTACAAATTTGAATATTTTCATACTTACAATAAATAAGTTTTAATTCTTACAGAAAGTTGTCCTTTACTTTAACTTATAACTATATAGATATCAAATATATGCTATGTAAATATACTTTATAGTCATTTAGAACATTTAAGTCAATTATAAAACAAAAAATTTTAGCTACAAAAAATTTCAAAGTTATGCATTTAATACCACTGGTTTATGGCTTGTTCTTTAAAGAAAGGTCCTAAAACTAAAGTAAGAATCAAGTAATTTAAAGTTTAACCACAACATCTTAATTCCTGACAGTATTTGTACTTAAAATTCCATGTTTTTACTATCATAGATATTAATGTCAAAGGCCATTAAAAATGTTAAAATCCACTCCTTTATTCACATGTATAATTTTCTGAATATTCTGCTCATGTTTAAAATTTAACTCTAGATGAAAACATTTTTTAGAAAACTTTCAAAACTTAATTAAATTGAACACACACAAGGAAGAGAGATAAAGACCACTCATTTGGGAGAAAAACTCTTCAATATATATCTTTGTTTCATTTCCTATGAAGAATACTTGCAATTTTAGTTAAAAAAATTTTTGTTTAAGTTCAGGATAGTGTTTATTTATTTATCATTAGAAAACAAATGTTACAATATTTGGAAAATTTAATATACATTTTTGGAAAGATTCCTACTTCAAAAGAAATCAAATGTCCTTAAGAATATTTAATCTTATTTTTCTTAAAATAATTTATTCTGTAATCTGTAGTCTGATAGATTCCTATTAAGAACATAAAATTATTTAAATTCTCTAAGACTCAGTTTTCTAATGTACATGATAGAAACAATAATAGCCATTATATAAAATCAATCACTGTTAAGAGTTAAAGAAATAATACTACATATTTCAAATTGTACTACTGGAGCTACCTCAAGGCCTACAGAATGCTAACTAAGAACAGAGGTATATGTCGCTTGGTAGACAGAAAGATAGGGCTGGCTGGCTAGGGAGGGGAGTGTTGGCTAACCAGTGGAGTTTCAAGTTCTTCACCTCAGCTTTAATTGGGTAACTCCTCTTAATTGTAATACATATTAGATTTTGTAAGATTTCACTTAAGAATATAATGGCTAAAATAAGTTTGAAAATCATTGTTTACATAGCGTACTACAATACTTGACATATAGTAGGCATTTATGAAAAATTAATTTCCCTCTGTTCCTGTAAATTTTTTTAAACAACTTGTATCATATTACTGGCGTCAATAGTAATTTTATATAAAACAAACAAACAAAAAAACCTTTCATATACTGGAGCATGAGGCTCTGTATTAGGTACTAAAAATAAATAAAAACACAAATATATAACCAAGAAAGACCAACCAAAACAGGCATGTCATAGTTTATCTATGGAGCTCAATATATAAGTAGACAATAAACAATATTAAAAGACATACATAACATTAAAGAAACTGAGGGAACAACTTTTTGGAAGTACAAAAGCGTATACTTCAAATAGATACCGAGAAAAACAGATCAGAAAAGGCTGAAAAGATGACATGGTATCAGAGTTGGAATTTGAAGGATGAATAATTTGATCTGGTTAGACTACATGATAGGGTAAAATGATTAAATTGAGTATTTTGATGTTTAAAAGGACTCCTAGATGGATGCAGGGATTAGGAGGAAGGGTACATCAAACAGATGAAATAATATATAGGAAAGCATAGCAGTATGGATAGCACAGTATGCTTAGGGCACTATAAGGAGTTCAATTTGGTTTTGTTAAGAGTGTAAATCACAAGGCTAGAATAATCTAAAGATGATGGAAGATAGACAAAAGGTCAAGTTATGACTTGCATGCTGTGTTAAGGTGCCAGGACTTTATTCTATAATTGTTAAAGAGCCAGGAAAGTTTATAAAAAGGAAATAATGTTTCCATTTTAAAAAGAGTATTGACAGAAATACAAAATATTGAGACTGGACATGCAAAACCTGGAGGCAGAGGGAACTGTTAAAACGGAGGTCCCCAACCTTTTCAGCACCAGAGACCGGTTTCACGGAAGTTGGGGTGTGCACATGCGCAGTTCACAATAGGGTTCTCATTTTTATGAGAATCTAATGCCCAGCTGATTTGACAGAAGGCAGAGCTCAGGCGGCAATGGGAGTGATGGGAAGACAAAACTTAAGATGGTTCACCTGCGCTCACCTCTTGCTGTGCAGCCCAGTTCCTAAAAGGCCATAGACTGGTACCGGTCCATGGCCTGGGGGCTGGGAACTCCTGTGTTAAGAGACTACTGAAAGATAAGGGTTGAGAATGGCATAGAGAGATTAATGAAAGAAATATTTAGAGGGTGAATTAGTAGGACTTGCTGGCTGTATCTAAATGTCTTCACTTCTTAACACTTTAATTTTTTTGGATTAGGTCACAAAGAAAGACCAAACTGGGGGATGATATCTTTTAGTAGGAAATGACAAACTACAGTTCAATTAGCCACTGACTGTTTTTGTGAATAGATTGTTGGAACACAGACATTTCCATTTGTTTACATACCCTCCATAGCTACTTTCATGCTGCTACAATGGCAGAATTGTAGTTGTGAGAAATATAGACAGCTGAGCAAAAACCTTTACTATTTGATTTACAGAAGGCTTGCTGACATATCTTATCAGCTGTTCTTTTTGATGAAAAATAATTATTTTAAGAAGTAGGTTATTCTCAAGCTCAAAGAGGGAAACAGATGTTATAGCTAATGACCAGCAGGGATAGGGAAGAGATGAGATGGAAAGAAGCCAGAACCAGAATTCATAGATTGTCAGGATATCCAAAAAGTTTGTGACTTCAGAAACGTTCATGTATGGTATGCTTAAACAGTACTGCTAAACAATACCTGTCCTTGGTATAAACCAGCATCCTGAATGGTGCTGTCTGGTTTATTCAGTGGTTCAAATGTATTACTCATGTATTTGTTCCACAATCTGGTCTCCTTTTCATCTGGAATATTGAAGATTTTTCTTATTTCCTTTTCAATGGTATCTAAATTTAAGGAGAAAAGCTATGTAAATACAATAAATATTTAAAAATACACAACATAGAACTAAGTGCTTATCAGCATAAAAATCCTAAATTTTAAATACTGATATAATAGCAACTAATAGATGGATAAGAAATATATATATTAAATACAATGAAGGGTTTTAAGAGCAGTTGTGCTTTTTAGGAACAAAATGGTAATTATAACTCTCACAGATGACTACTCAAGGAAAATTGAGACCTTAAAAGGTAAAGGAGTAAACACTAAAGTGTAATTTATATCATAAAGGATAAACTAACTTTTTATACATTATAAAATCAACATATTTTCTGATGATATATAGAAGTTAGACATTAAAGAATGATTCAGAGATGCTACAAATGGAAAATATTTAAAATTATAACAACCAATTTAAGAACAATATTAGAATGTACATAATTTACAATTACAATAGCCAACTAAAAATTAAAGATTATACGATGCAAACAAAAGTGCTTTCTTTGAAAGGATGTCTATACTGCTCAAATTTTCTTATTTCCAAAGTAAAAGCACATATTTTCCTATTTCTAAATCAATTAAATGAGTGGAAGTTCCTTATTTAAATGGAGCAGCTTACCCTGCTATAAAACAAGGCACAGTGGCATCTACATATTTGAGATCACAAATGTAATTAAACTTCAGTTAAATAAAAATCCTTAAAATTTTTGAACATTAGAAGGAGATATTAGAAAATACTATTAAAATTGAGGAAGCTGGGATGGTAACACGTTCTCTGAAGAAATATAAAAACCCGTGTTTATCCTACATAATTACATTTAGTCCAATAATACTGTTTATGTTCTACTTAGTAGTCAACGTGCTTTAATAGTCTCCTAGTCAGTGGAAATTGGTGGCTGAGGACGGGTGCAGATCAAGATCACTGGAGTTAAGAGTACTGAGGCATTGAGAGCATGTGTGTATTTTTCCATATATTAAGCTGACTCCTTTAGGCAGTTAATAAAAAGCATACAGAGGTACAAAAGTATTAATACAGATAATAAAAATAAAATTGTTGCTACCAACATTTCTAGTAGGAACATTTATTTAAAAAATGAGTCTATTATTAAATTTATAAACATAAAGCATTTTTCAAGATATTTTATAACAAAAAATTATTTTCAGTGTTATCCTTAAAGAAAAAAATAAAACCACATTTTGTCTTTCTCATTGGAACATGTTCAATATTCAAATATATCAATTTAGAAAGAAAATACTCAAAGGCAAAATATTTTGGCTCTGAATATGGTAAATTATTCAGATTCTGCCTTTGGCTACTATCATTTTTATTATACACTGATGTTATGTTATTACAAGCTGAAAATGAAACATTTTATTAATTTGATTTTAAAAAGGTACTTCCATTTCTTAATTCTATTTAGAGCATTTATATAGCTATATTTCATGTTCATAGCTATTTTGATCATTTTTAATAAAAATTTTTAAACACAAAAAACAAATATAAAAGGGTGTCCCAAAATTCACGCAACATTTGAATTTTGTGTCATTTGTGCGGTAAAGTGTTGCCAACGAAAAAAAGACAGCGTGACAGCTGACAGTTCATGGTTATTAAAAATGGAGCGCTACACAAAAGAACAATGTGCTTTCATTGTTGGGCAATGAAAATTTACAATTTTTAATTATAAACCTGTGTTTTCTATCAAAATTACTTCTTGCGTGAATTTTGGGATTCCCTTACATCCCACATTTTCTTTCTTTTTATCTAAAATTTTACTGTTTCAAAATTCACTTCCTTTAGAAAAACAAAATCAGACCAATTATTATTTACACAGATTGTGTACCGGTAAGTCAGCAATTAAGATATAAGACTTTGCTATAAAATCCCTGGTTATGCAGTTAAAAAACTCTCTAGGGGAAGCCGGGATGGTTCAGCAGGTTTAAAAGCCCACTTTGCAGCTGTGGGGATGGAGGATCGAGCCCTGGCCCCAGCCTACGCAGACCCATACGCTGAACTGGGGTGTGCTTCCCATGTGGGAGGCCCTTAGTTCAGTTCTTGCCCTCCTTCCCCCTGCCCATGTTTGGCCCCTGATTCAGGGGAGAGTGCCTCCCATGCAGGAGGCCCCCACCCAAGTTCCTGCCCTACGCAGGTCCCGCCCACCTGTGTGAAATGAAACCATGTCAAAAACAACTATGAAGACTCCTCTGGGCCCTCCCCCTTCCTTCTCTGTCTCTGTCAAAAACAATAAAATAAATCTAAAAAAAAAAAAAAAAAAAATATATATATATATATATTTCTATCACTTGATACTCAGAGTGAACCTAAGTAGGTTACATATCCATTGCAAACCTCAGCTTTATTACCTATAGGATGAGGATATGGTGCTGTTATGAATTAAATAAGAAAATTCTTGTAAAGTACCTAAAACTTCATAAGTATAAAATAACTGCTATTATACAATAACTATAAACATTAAATTTGTTTAATTTTTGCAAAATTTTGCTTAGAATGTGAACTTGTTCTAACACAGACTTTGAAACTTTTAAAACTAAGACTTACAGAAAAAAAAACTATGGCCTAGTATGCACATATACATGATATTTCAATTGTAACATTTTCTATTTTGTTCTCTTTACTATTAAAACTGTTTAATGACTAACAAAGTATCAACAACAGTTTGAAAACAATGTTCTAATAAAATTTAAAAAATTTAGCTATACAAAAATTCAGTTCATATACAATTTAAGGCATATATCTAATGTATATAGATTTTTAAACTGTAAGACATTATAGAAAGAAATTGAAGAAGACACAAAGAAATGGGAAGATATTCTCTGTTCATGGATTTGAAGAATCAACACAATTAAAATGACCATATTATGCAAAGCAATATATAAATATAATGCAATTCCCATAAAAATACCAATGATATTTTTTCAAGACATAGAATAAAAAATCATAAGATTTGTATGGAATCACAAAAGAGCCAGAATAGCCAAAGTAATCCTATAAAAACGAACAAGGCAGAGTTATTACATTCCAACTTCAATTTATATTACAAAGCAACAATAATCAAAACAGCATGGTACTGTCAGAAAAACACATAGACCAGTGGACTAGAATTGAGAACCCAGAAAAAAACACACATCTACATGGGCAGATAATTCTCAACAAAGTAATCAATATCATACAATGGAGAAAAGAAAGCCACTTTGATGAATGCTGGGAAAGTTATAAAGCTACATAAAAAAGAACGAAGCCAAAGCTAGACCATTACCCGTTAACATACACAAAGATTAACTAAAAATGTATCAAAGACCTAAACATAAGACCTGAGCCAATAAATTGCATAGATGAAAACATGGTACCTATGGACTTTAGGTTCAGAGATGATTTTATGAATTTGACTTAAAAACTAGAGAAGTAAAAGCAAAAATAATGAATAGGACTATATCAAAGTAAAAAGCTTCTGCATAGCAAAAGAAACCTTCAACAAAACAAAGAGGCAACTAACAGAATGGGAAAAGATATCTGTAAAAAACACCTCTGATAAGAAGCTATTATCCAAAATATATAAAGAACTCATACAACTCAACAACAATAACAACAAAAACCAAATGGGTAAAATTTAAAAATGGGCAAAGAACCTGAACAGACACTTCTCCCAAGTACACAAATATTATTAATAAATGGCCAACAGATACATGAAAAAATGTGCAACTTCACTAGATATTAGGAAAATGGCAAATCAAAACCACAATGAGATACGACCTCACACCTATTAGCATGGCTATTATTAAGACAAGGAATAACAAGTGCTGGAGAGGCTGTGGAGAAAACGGAAACCTCACACACTGCTGGTAGGAATGTAAAGTGGTACAACCACTATAGAAAACTGTTGTTTCAAGTTTTTGAAAAATTAACAGAATTATCATATGACCCAGCAATTCCTCTTTTGGGTATCTACTGCAATAATCCTAAAAGGATCTATCCATAAAGGCATACATACCCCTATGCTCACTGAAGCATTATTCACAGTGGTCAAGACATAGACACAATTAAAGGTATCCCCCAACAGGTGATTGGAAAAAGATGATGTGGTACATATGAGTATATACAATGGAATATTTACTCAGCCATAAGAGATGAAATACTGCCATTTGCAACAACATGACTGGATCTTGAGATTATCATGCTCAGCAAAATAATTCAGACAAAAAATGTCAAGACCCATATGACTTCAGTCATATGTGGGATACGAAACTGAAAGCAACAACTGAACGAGGCACACTACACAGAAACAGAAGGTAAAGGGGGGGGGAGGTGGTAGAAGTGAGAAAAGGGGGTCAAATACATGATGATATTAGAACTGACTCTGGGTGGTGAACACACAATGAAATATATGCGTATAGGTAATATATTATAGAAATGTACAGTTGAAACCTATATAAATTTACTAACCGATGTCACTCCAATAAATTTAGTAAGAATTTTTAAAAAGTATCAGTAAATTTAAACTATGGTGATTAAAATCTATGCAAATCATGAACTTTTTGAAGCAGAGTTTCTTTACAAATTACCTATTGCCCTGACAAATTCTTAGTTAGTATTTAATATAAGAACTCCATAATGCTTGTTTTGAATTCAGAAATTAAATCAACTGCTGATCTTCACGAGTTTTAAACTACTGTTCGGTGAACTAATGTTCTAAAATAAAATTTATGATTGTCTCATATTTATATATAATTTTATTATAGAAAGGAGGTAAGGAGATAAAATACTAAACTAAAAATAACTAGAAAACGTTATCTGTATCATGGATTTTAAGAGGTAACTTCTCATGTATAGTTCAATTGGCTGAACATTTCAGAGAGCAGTTTATGAAATAACTGCAGTAGATTATGCTTCTCGGATAGGCTTATAGATTCCTTAAAAAAAAAAAAAAAGATTTATTTTATTGTTTTAGAGAAGGTGGGGGGAGGGAGGAGAAAGAGAGAGAGAATGGGGGAGGGCACAGAGCAGTCTCCAATGTTGAATACCATTAGTTGTGATACGGTTTCATTTACACAGGTGGATGTCGGAGCACAAAGGGCAGGAGCTAAACCAGGAGCCTCCTGAATGGGAGGTGAGAAGCTTTGAGGCTGAGTCATCCTGGCAGTCACCAGGTGTGCCACAGTTCAGCACACAGGTTTGCACAGGCCAGGGTCAGCATTTGAACTCCGGTCTCACCATTCCAAGGCAAGCATTCAACCTGCTGAGCTATCCTGGTATCCCAGCTTATAGATTCTTATTGTGCACATTTTAATATCATGGTTAATGTAATTTATATATAGCAGTCCCCCCTCATCTGTGCTTTTACTTTCTGTGGTTTCAGTCACCTATAGTCAACTGCCGTCTGAAGTACTAAATGGAAAATTCCAGAAAATATGCAATTCTTAAGTTTTAAACTGCAAGTGTTCTGAGTAGCGTGATGAAATTCTGTGCTGTCTGTTCTGTCCTGCCTGGGATGTGAACCATCCCTCTGTCCCGCACATCCACACTGCATATGCTCCGGCAGGTTAGTCGCTTAGTAGCTGTCTTATCAGATCAACTGTTGCTGTATTGCAGTGCTTTGTTCAAGTAGCCCCTTATGTTATTTAATAATGGTCCCAAAGTGCAAGAGTAAGGATGCTAGCAATTTGGATACATCAGAGAGAAGCCATAAAGTGCTCCCTTTGAGTGAAAAGGTGAATAAAGACAGCACAATAAAATATTTTGAGAGTGAGACCATATTCACATAACTTTTATTAGTTTATTATTATAATTGCTCGATCTTATTATTTATTGTTAATCTTACTGTGCCTAATTTATAAATTAAACTTTATTATAGGTATGTATGTATAGGAAAAAACAGTACAGTATATATTAGTGTGTGTGTGTGTGTAGGATATATACCGGTATATATAAATAAAAACAGTATATATACATACATATACATATATATATGGTTCGGTACTACACATAGTTTTAGGCATCCACAGTGGGAATTTTGGAACATATGGCTCATTTACAAGAGGGCGCTAGAGTATTATAGGATTTATTGAAAACTTTAAGTTTTTAGTATGTAGAAATTTATTTTCCTGAGTATGTTCCACAAATTTAGAAGTTCAAAAGTTAAATAATTTATTCATAATAATACATTTATATATGGAATTCCTAACATTTTAAGTATACATTTGAAAGATGACTGTGAGTTTATTGAAGTTTCATCATCTCAAACTTATAAATGTTCTACCTAAACAAAGAGGGTGAAAATAAAAAATTCATATACACTAGACTCTTAGCTGACCGGCACCCATATCAGATAAACGTATTATTTCTTCAACTGTTTTTGCCAGTTGCTTGAGAGTGCCAATTGCTTGAGTTCTGATTAATGGAGAGTCTACTGTATAATACAGGGCCCAGCAGAAGCAACACCCTTTTTTAAAGTTTATCAGCTCATAAAAATACTTCTGCTGGACCCTGTATTTTATTTGGTGAAAACGTTAGAATTAACTAAGCACTGAGTGTTGAACAAAACTATTTCATGAAAAACACAAGTTGAAAGTATATTCCTGCTGTGAAATGAATATGTGAAGAAAGTCAAATGACTTGTGAAATTCAGAAATATTTTTAATCAAAGTATACTTAATGATTTGTTTCAACAAGGTAAGGTATACAGTGCTATAATTCATAAGTGTGCTAACCTCTTTTTCTTGCTGAGTTCTAAGTTGTCATGTACTTCTCCACTGTCCATTTACATTTTCAAACAAGATTATTACTATTAACCTTGTTTTTCAATAACTTTACTGAAAAACAATTACTTTCATAGTTTTTATTTCAAGATGTTTTTATCAAAAGAACTATAATTTTAAGTTCCTAATCATTTATTTAGAAAATATTTTAATACATTCTGAATCTTAAATTAAAATGACTTAATGGAATGAAAAAATTTACATACATAGATATGTAGACACATAACAGATAGAGGGAGTTAGAGGTACACTTATATTTGAGACTATAATTCCTTAATCTACTCACTAAAAAATAAAATCAATGTGTCATAATAATGCTAAGCCAGCTGCTTTATTTAAATAGCTACTTAAACTGTATTTAGAATCCAAAGATCAAACTGAGAAGAAAGAGAAACAAACAATTGTCATTTTCCATGCTAAGAGGAGGAAACATTATTAAGGGTATATTACATTACCTGACAAAATTCTATTTAAGCAAGCTTTTATTTTAACTTCTACTTTTATATTCATATTACAAACAAAATATACATTTTTCAACTAAAACAATAACTGCTTGATTTTTTAAAAATATGACACAAATATTATATTCATCTACTAATGTAGATTTAGAAATAATAAATAATTCAACTCTAAGCTAAGATATATTACATCAAGCTTGGAAATCTATGTTTAAGGATAAACTCTTAAAATAGTTATCCTAGTAGCATATAACAAATAGAATTATAGTTAAATTTCTAATAATGGTTTAACAAAAGAGATTATCTTGCATTACCTATTGTGTCAGCTTTGCTAAATCTTCGAGTTACAACATTGTTCATGTTTCCATTTTCACAGAGCTTCAATTCTGTGAGATATACTTCTACTTTGCAGTGCTTTACAAACATACCCTGTTCAACCACCTAAAAAACAAAACAAAACAAATCTGTGTCTGCTATAGCTCAAGATGTTTCACTGTCTCTAACAGAATACATTCCTCTAAAGAGCCTTTAGAAAAAAATGCAGTCTCCAAAGAAAAACAACTATTAAAATCTATCAACACAAATATACTGTTGAAAAATTTATTATTAAACAGAATATGAATAATCATGATATTAAACACTAACAGTTTGGAGGTATTCTAATGATCTGTGAAGATACTTAATATATAATGAATACATTCAGTATTATGATGAGAAATTATACTCAAAATATAAATACAGCTCTAATAAAAAACAAAGACATAGCTTTCAGTACTTGATTTCAAGCAGAAAACCTTTAAAAATTATAAGTTTTAAATAATATCAGTTAGTAATAGCTATAATATATCTCTGTATGTTAAAATAAATAATTTAAAATAACGCCAAATTACTGCTGCCAAAGTATTCAGCTATGCCCTATAACTGGTATGTTAGTTTTCCATCCTAAAATAACTTTGTTTGACCTTTAACTACACACTTAGTAATTCTACTAAACACAAGAAATGAAAAACTGCTAAACATGCAAAGCAATAAAGCAGAAAAAAGAAAATATGTACAAATTAGGGTCACCTTTTTAATAAGTATATTTCCTTTTGATCTTCTAAAGGTTAACTGTAGGATTTCAGTCATGAATACTGTTGCTGAAAATAGTAATCAGCCTGATATGTGATACATTAGACAAATACGGCAAAAGGGAGGTTCCAAATAACTGTTGTACTCACAAGCTTAGCATCAATTTAGTAAGGGACTTAAAAATTTCTTTCACTTTCAGGGAAATTGTTTTAGCTCAAATAATTCAAATGTAGTTTATCTAGCATTTAATATCCAACCCAACACTAATTTTTATGATACTTTTTCATATATATTTTCCTACTGCATTTCTAAAACAGATAACAGCCTGCACCTTTTTTGCATTAATTAACTTAATTCATTTTCAAACTAATATATAAATTGTCTCTTAACTAATGAAATTTGTTTTTTCTCTTACACTTATTTACTTTGAGGTTAACAATGTAGCAAAGATAACATATCATTTAATTTTATAAGAATGCTTGTAGCTATGGGTATATTTAAGTAAGAAAACTAGGAAACAAATATTTTTACCAATTAAAATTTTCTATTCTGAAATTCAATATCTGAGTAAGTATCCTAAAATAATATTATATTAAGATAGCCACTAATTAACTAGTTGCTATAGGCCTAATTTTTATGGAAAAAAATGGAATGACCCACAAAAGATCAGGTAATAGGATAAAGAAACAGGATAAAATAAAAAATATGAAAATCTCTCATTATGATTTATACTGAGGTATATATTTTCTAAATAAGCAGTTTTTTAAAAAGACAATTTTCATAACACTAATAGATAGTACCTAGAAAGAACCTGATGATTTAACTGTCAGAATTATTGTAAACAATGAAAATAAAACACGAAGATTATTTAAAGTTGACACTACTGGTATTCAGGATTTTTCTCATCATTGTTTCTTCTAACAGTATCTTACCATTGCCAAAAACCTCATTATTACCACTTATATTACTACTAATATATTTATAAGATATTTTACTACTTCTAAAAGTAGTGTGTAAAAAGATGTTTTTCTAAAGAAAATGTATCCTCCAACTATTTTTATTTAAAAGAACCATACTATACAAGTGATTAAGGCTTAAATATAATAGCACCATAACTAAAGAACAATTATCATATTTATGTATTAGTGTTGTATGGTAGTATGTAATTGTATGTTTTATAAAGTCTACTATGAAAACAGTAAAAAAAAAAATCTTTGCACTAAAAATAAGCATTTTAAATGATGGCTGCAAAAACCCTGTAACAGGAAGAAACAGGCTTATAAAAAATGGTATGAAATTATATTTACCTAATTATTACAACCATTAAAATGTATATTTGAAACAAGACTGGAAGGTGAATATTCAGAAATAATAGCTATGTGAATTATAAGTGAATTATAAATGTGAATTATAATGTTGTCATATTATTTATAAATAAGGAGCAAGCACAAGATGAAATCTGGCTATTCAAAATTTAAGACTATGGCTATATAAAAACATTTCCATTAATTCCAGGCCCCAGTGAACATAAAGTCTCTTTACTAAGTTAGTGAGGGAAATACAAGTTCATACTGAATTAAAATAATATAATTTCTATCTGTTCATTTTGCTGTAAATATTACAGAGCATGTTGTACAAAGTCATGAAATATATTTGCTAAACCTAATGCAATCTATTTCTTACTCATATAAATTATCAGCATATAAAAGTTTCACAGAAACTTTACTTCATTCCAACTGCCTACTGGTCTCTCTTTAGAAACAGAAAGTAACTTGTAAAGAATCTGGGGGAAGCTGGGATGGCTCAGCGGGTTAAGCGCTTGCTTTGAAGCCCAGGAGACCAGGGATCGAATCCCGGCTCCAGCCCATGCGAACCCATGTGCTAAACTGGGGTGTGCCCCCAGTTCAGTTCTTGCTGGGGCCTATGTGAGAGACTCGGGCCCAGTTCCTGCCCTGTGCAGCCCTGCGCCCACCAGTGGAGTGAAACTATATGGAAAAACTAATGCTGTCAACTATGGAGACTGCTCTGGGCCCTCCCCCTTCTTCCTGTCTCTCTCTAGCTGTCTCTCTGTCAAATACCAATAAAAATAAATCTTTAAAAAAAAAAAAAAAAATCTGGTACTTCACACAATTTGGTTACAAGGGGCCTAATGGACAAATTAACTATTTTTTAACTACATTCATTTTTGCAGCACTTACTGAGTACCTTATATGTTAGGAATAACAAGTAAATTAGACCTAGTCCCTGGAGTCAGGATGAGAACATCCAGTAGTAAAGACAGACAAGTAGAGAAGTATACACAGGTATGAAATCATAAGTGTTAATGCATAACAAACAATTACTACACATAATATTCTATCCACAAATACTTCTAGATATATTTCTTTGAAAACAAGGATTCAAGTATAACCATTATGCCATTATCACTCCTAAAATAATTAAAATGAACTCCTAAATCAAATACCAGTCAATGTTCAAATTGTCTCTGCTGTCTCATTTTTAATACAGGTATATTGTTTGAAGCAGGATCCAAACAAAACACTGACAAAGTCTCTTATGTGTATTTATAACTAAAAAGTTTATCATCTCTTTTGTTCCTGCAATTTTAAGACTACTTCATAGATCAGATTTATTATAAACAAGAGGTAAATAACATCTAATTATTCCTCTCTGTGATGTTGGTAGACAGAAATTAATCAGTGCCTAGATTGGGGTGGGCAAACTATGACCCACAGGCTAAATCTGACTCACCATCTATTTTTGTAAGAAACTTTTTGCTGGAACACAGTCATCCATGCCCACTCATTTATGTAACATCTATGGTTGCTTTTGCACCCAAAATAGCACAGGTAAGTAGTTTTCACATAGACCATTTTGGCTCAAAAAGCTGAAAATATTTACTATCTGGTACTTTTCACAGAAAAGTTTGGTGACCCCCCCCCCGCAGCCATGCATTTATTAGATCATCTTTGATTTTGCTAAGTGATGTTTTATAATTTTAGTGCAGAAAAGCATAGTTTTGTTGGTTTATTCCTAATTACTTTGATCTGCTATAAAAATTATTTAAAAATTCAACTTTATTTGCTGATGCTATATAACTGGTTTTCATATACTGACATTATATCCAGCTAAACTTAATTAACTTCACTATTATTAACAACTGTACTAATTGTTCATCAGTACAATTTTTGGAATTTTCAACATATACAATTATGCCTCCTAGAACATTACAATTTTATTTCTTCTTTTCAACCCCTATTCTTTTATTTTTTCCCCTTGTGTTACCATATTGGCTAAAATCTTTAATACAGTTACCTTTGTCTTGTCCACATCGGAGGGAGAGCTTTGAATATTTTACCAATAAGTATATCTGCAATATGTTTCTACTACCAGTTTTCTATTTCTAAGAGTTAAAAAAAAAAAAAAAATCATACATGGATATCTAAGTGTTATTAAATGATTTTTTTCTGCATCTATTGAGATTACTCTTCTTCTTAATTCAGCTGAGACCAAAACTGTAAGTGATTGTCAAAGTTAAATCAAAATTACATTTGAATAAAATCCACCTTAGTCATTTTTCTGTCCTTTTTATATATTGTTGGATCTGGCTTGCTAATACTGTGTTCAGGAGTTAAGTATCTGCATATGAGGGAGACTAGCCTGCAAGTTTTCTTTTCTATAGTGTCCTTTGGGGTTTGTGTCATGTGTATGCTAGCTTCACAAAATAAGTTGGGCAGTATTCTTCTAATTATTTTCTGGAAGAGTTTGCATAAGATTGTTATACTGCCTTCTTAAATTTTTGGTAAGCTATACAGGTGAAGCTTCCTGGACCTGCAGTTTCTCTGTAGAAAGGTATGCACTTAATGATTCTGTTTCTTTAACCACATAGTGCAATTCAGATTTTCTATTCTCATTGTTTCAACATTAAGTTATATTTTTCTAGAAATCTATCCATTTCAGCTAAATTTTCAAATTATTACATAAAGCTGTTGAAAAAACAATCTTTTTAAAAAAGTCTAGGCTCTTTGATGTCCCTTTTTCATTTCTAATATATACAGGTTGTTTGTGCCTATTCTCTTATTCATTATTTAAAAAATATTTTTTATTGTTTCAGAGGAGAGAAAAAGAAGGGCCCAGAGCAGTCTCCATAGTTGTACATTAGTTGTGACACGGTTTCACTACACAAAGGTGTATGTGGGGCTGCATGGGGCAGAAACTGAACCGGGGCCTCCAGCATAGGAGGCAAGAACCTTTGCCATCATGCCATCCTGGCAGTCACCAGTTGTGCATTATAGGGTGTGCACAGGCTTTGGCTGAGAATTGAACCCCAGATCTCACAAATGCAAGGCAAGTGCTCAACCACTGAGCTATCCTAGCATCCCCCTATTCTATTCTTTATCAGTCTTACTGGGCCTCAACTTTATTTTACTTGTCTAATTTCACTACTTTTACAATGAGTAAACTTTGTTCGTTTAATGTATTTTTTTTCTATTTTATTACTATCTCCTGTATGTTATTTTTCCTTGATTAAGGCTTAATTTCCTTTTCTTAACTTCTTGAGACAACAGATTTTCAGACTTTCTGCTTTTCCAATATATGCATTTAAGCCAGGGGTCTCCAAACTACAGCCTGCGGGCCAGATGTGGCCTTTGCGGCTCTCTCATCTGGCCCGTGGAGACCTTTTTATCTACAAAACAAAATTACGGAAATTTACGTGTATCCTGCCAAGATCAGCCGCTTACTTTTTCTACTTCTGTTCACAATCAATGAGATGATATAATGCCATCTAAGTGGCAGAGTTTTTAAACGGTTTGCTGCTTGTTCAAGACTTGATTATTTTGATCACAGTTTGCCAGTTGCAGTTGACTGCTGCAAGGAGGAGATGTTGGTGTCAGTTAGCGTCTAATTGTGAAACATGTTGCACTCTTATTTTATTTAGTGATAATTTCCTTCGCGTAATTACTTACCAGTGTGTATAAAGTATTGGGAATGTCGTTAGTTTAACAAAAATTTTCCGAATATTCTGAAGAGAAAACATTAAAAGCAACAATCTCTCCACCATAAGTGGATATATTTGCAGACTATATTCAGGTAAGTTTAACTTAAGAAATCATAAGAATTTAAAAAAATTGTTTTAGGTAATTTGCAGCTATAATTGTGACGAAATTAGTTCACATAATCAGGTTTTTTGAGCGATATTATGTGCAAGATACTTTCAGTTTCACTATTTATTCATGTTGAAGTCACTTTAATTTAGTGCCCAACGATGGCCAAGAAGAGGAAAAGAAAAATAGATGATGAGTGTCGGCAATTTCAAGAAGAATGGAGTTTGAAATACTTCATCAAATCCGGCGAGAAAGCATTGTGTGTGATTTGCAACAAAACCATGGCTGCGATGAAAGAATGCAACCTGCGCCGTCATCATCGAAGCAAACATCAGGAGAAATATGCACAGTTGGAGGGTAAAGTCCGTGCCGAAAAATTTTCTAAATTACAAAATCAACTCACATCTCAGAGGACATTGTTCAGTAAATACTCAAATAAAAATAAATCCTTAACTAAGTCCAGTTATAAAGTTGCCTACGTCCTGGCTAAAAGTGGCAAACCGTTTACAGATGGTGAAGTAGTGAAGGAATGTTTGTTGGAGGTGGCTGAGGAACTGCCCAGAAAAGTCGAAACAATTGAAAAATGTAGCTTTGGGTGCAAATACCACTGCCCGCCGTGTTGCAGACATGGGTGAACACATTGTGACTCAAATAGCAAAAAATGCAAGCAAGTTTCGCCATTTTTCTTTTTTTTTTTTTTATATCTTTTTATATTTATAGAGAGTAATTATTTTATCTTCAGTGCATATTTATTTCTATTTTACTTTTGACAGATAGAGAGAGAGACAGAGACAGAGACAGCTAGAGAACCGAACTGTGGGAACTCCCCAGTTCAGCATGTGGGTCCGCCTGGGCCGGAGCCGGGATTCGATCCTCGGTCCT
>PVKE010029319.1:0-20342 GCA_004027555.1 Craseonycteris thonglongyai | reverse complement strand
AACTTGTACAACTCAACAAGAAAAAAACAAGCAATCCAATTAAAAAATGGGCAGATGACCTTAACAGACACTTCTCTCGTGAAGACATACATATGGCCAACAGATATATGAAAAAATGCTCCACTTCACTAGCAATTAGGGAGATGCAAATAAAAACCACAATGAGATACCATCTCACACCTGTTAGAATGGCTATAATTAACAAGACAAGGGATGACAAGTGCTGGAGAGGCTGTGGACAAAAAGGAACCCTCATACACTGCTGGTGGGAATGTAAACTGGTACAACCACTATGGAAGGCTGTATGGAGATTCCTCAAAAAATTATGAATGGAATTACCATATGACCCAGCCATCCCACTACTGGGCATCTACCCAAAAATCCTGAAGACCTTAATCTTTAAAGATGTTTGTACCTGCATGTTCATCGCAGCACTGTTCACTGTGGCCAGAACATGGAAACAAGCAAAATGCCCTTCGATAGATGACTGGATAAAGAAGATGTGGTACATTTACACAATGGAATACTACTCAGCGATAAGAAATGATGAAATACAGTCATTTCCGGCAACATGGATGGACCTAGAGAACATCTTATTAAGCGAAATAAGTCAGAATGAAAGAATCCGGAAAAATATGACCTCACTTATAGGTGGAATATAAAACTGAAAGTTACAAAGACACAGAGACCTATGGACACACCCAATAACTTGGTGATTGCCAGAGGGACGGGGAGGAGGGGGGAGGGAGTGAGGGAAGGGAGGTGGGAGAGGGCACCAGCATTATGGACACACTCAATTGTTTGGTGTTTACCTGGAGAGGAGGGAGGAGGGGGGAGGGAGAGTTGTGTGGGGAGTGGGGAGTGGGCACCAGATATATGGTGTTGGAGGGGGACCTGATTCTGGGAGCTGGGCACATAATGCGATGCATGGGTGATGTGATGTGGAGTTGTCCATTGGGAAACTGTCTGATTGTTACCAACCAATGTCACCCCATTAAATTTAACAATAAAATATAATAATATTAAAAAAAAAGAGAATACTATGAACAATTGATTATATGCCAACAAATTGAATAACCGAGAAAAAAATGGATAAATTCCCCAAAACACAGTTTACCAGGACTGAATCATGAAGAAATAGAAAACTCTAAATACACCCATAACTAGAGGGGATTAAAGCAGTAATCAAAACCTCCCATACGAAGAAAAATCTAGGACCAGATGGCCTCACTGTAAAATTATATCAGACAGTTAAAGTAAAATATCAATGTTCCTCAAATTCTTTCAAAGAATTGAACACTTCAAAACTCATTCTGAGGCAAGCCCTACGCCAATTCCATAGTCAGACATAAAACTCCACAAGAAAACTAAGGACTAATATCCCTAATAAGTACTGATGCAAAAATCATCAACGAAGTATGAGCTAAGTGAATTTCACAGCACATTACAAGGATTGTACACCATGACCAAGTGGACTTTTACCTGGAAAGCAAGGATGGTTCTACATAAAAACTCAAACAATGTAATATACCATATTAACAGTATGAAGGACAAAAACCAATTGATTTTTGTGGTATATCAAATGATATAATATATGGATGTAATATACTGCAATATATATAGAAATATGCATTTTTTTTTTTTTTAAAGATTTATTGTTTTGAGAGGAGAGAAAGAAAGAGAGAAGGGCCCAAATCAGTCTCCACAGTTGTACATTAACTGTGACATGGTTTTGTTCCACACAGGCAGACATGGGGTCACACAGGGCAGGAACAGAACCAGGGACCTACCAAATGGGAAGCAAGAAACTTCACCACCGAGTCATCCTGGCAGTTATCAGTGCTCCACAGTTCATTCAGTATACGGGGCTGCATGGGCCGGGGTCAGGAATCGATCCCTGGACCTTGCAATTAGAAGGCAAGCACTCAACCACTGAGCTATCCCAGCTTCTCAATATGCATAAACTTCTGATGAAGAAAAATCATTTGACAAAATTCAAAACTCTTTCATGATAAAAAGTTTCAACAAACTAGGAATAGAAGGAAACTATCTCAACATAATAAAGTCCACAAGAAAAGACCACAGGTACTGTCACACTCAACAGTGAAAGACTGAAAGCTTTTCTTCTAAGATCAGAAAAAAGGTAAGGATGCCAATTGTTGCCACTTCTATTCAACAGAATACTAGAAATCCAGTAGGACTAGAGACTCTGATCTGCCTAGTTTCCAGGTTGTTCATAACTTCACAGGTAACCAGATCCTGTACATAAGGTATCATCATTAAACTGACAAGCATTTGATAAGGGGGACACATTCTGAGTAGTCACATGACAATCAGTCAATTACACAAGGAAAAAAAAGGCATCCATCCAAATTGGAAGAAGTAAAATTATCTGTTTCATATTATCTATATGTAGAAAATCCTAAAGATACACACACAGAAAAAACAAAAACTGAAAACTAAAATGATTTCAGCAAAGTTGCAGGATATAAAATGAACATACAAAAACCAGTTGCATTTTTATATATTAACAATGACCAATCTCTATCAATATCCCAATAGCATTTTTTACAGAAATGAAAACCAGAATAGTGGAAGCCAAGATGATTCAGCATGTTAAGCACCCACCTTGCAACCCTGGGGACCAAGGATCGAATCACGGCCCCGGCCCCAGCCCGTGCGGACCCATATGCTGAACTGGGGCATGCTTCCCATGCAGAGGGCCTCCAGTTCAGTTCTTAGACCCTGGTTCGGCCGCTGGCTCAAGGGGGCATGTCTCCCATGTGGGAGGAGGCCTCCAGCCCGGTTCCCGCCTTGCATGGCCCCCACCTACCTGTATGAAATGAAACCATGTCAAAAACGGATGACATACAACTATGGAGACTACTCTGGGCCCTCCCCCTTCTCTCTGTCTCTATCTCTGCCTCTCTGTCTCTGTCAAAAACAGTAAAATAAATTTAAAAACAAAAATTAAAAAAAGAATTACCATACAATCCATCACAATCTCCCTTCTAGTATCTATCCAAAATAATTCAAATCAGGATCTTGAAGAGATATTTGCACACCCATGTTCACTGCAGTATTTTTCATAATAGCCAAGAGGCAGAAACAACTCAAATGTACAAGGACAGATGAATACAGAAAATGAGGACATAAACATACATGCAATATTATGCAGCCTTAAAAAGAAGAGATACTGTCACATGCCAGAACAAGGATGAATACCAAGGACATTATGCTAAGTGAAATAAGTCAGTCACAATATGACAAATACCGTATGATTCCAAACTCATATGAAGTATCTAAAGTAGTGAAAACCATAGAAGTGGAAAGTAGAAAGATGGTTATCAAGGTCTGAAAAAGGAGGAAGGAAGAATTAAGTGTTTAATGCACATATTTTCAGTTTGGCAAGATGAAAAAGTTCTAGAAATTTGTTGAACAATAACATACCTAACACGATTTAACCATATGCTTAAAAGTGGTGAAGATGGTAATTTAATGTTATGTGTTTACAACCACAACTAAAAGTAAAATTTAAAAAATACAGTTGGGGCTCTTTTACAGCTCTCCAAGCAAAAATAAAAATACTACCCTTTTATTCTCTTTACCTTATTATCATTAACAACTCTTTCTTATTAAAGAAGTTATGTACAACAGAGAACTATATTTTCCACTGCCATTAAATGGCACTATACTGAAAATTCATACTGACCCGGAATAATCATCCTAAATAATTTAAAAAAATATATACATTAGAAACAAATGAACTAGATCTAATAAGAGTTTGGGAAAGGAGATTAAGAGGGGGAAATTTATGAAAAAGAAAACAAACATACTTAAATATAGCCTCAATAGACTATAAAACTCATGAAGCAACAATCAACACATATTGCACACCCTGTTCCCAACTTCATAAATACTGATAAAGAGGGATGTCTAGGAAGAAGGCACTGAATAAAGTTTGATATAAAATACATCTATTAAAAGTAAATGCAAAACACAGTAACCAAAGAAATAAAGTAGGAGGGTGGGAAGCCCAGAATAGGCATAAATAAACAAAGCTTCAGCTAGCCTCATCAGCAGATGAGTAGTTAGTCTTCTCTAATAAGATAACATGAGTATTTCAGGTTGGAATAAAATAATTCACCTTATAACCACCCAGCTGCAAAGAATAGCAACTGACTAAAAGAGATTGAAACTCATTATAGACACAGGGAACCTGAAAGCAAGAACCCTTTTGGATAGGATAGGAACTAGCAACCTGGGACATTTACTCAATGTAATACAAAAATCAGACTTATTACATTTTTTTGACACTCAGGTGTCTTATGTATGTACTCCAACAAACAGCTCATAGTAATCCAGGGTATACATCAAGCTTGTCCAACTTATGGCCCATGGGCTGCATGAGGCCCGGGATGGCTTTGAATGTGGCTCAACACAAATTCATAAACTTCCTTAAAATGCTGAGATTTTTTCTGCCTTGTTTTTTTTTAAAAAAAAGCTCATCAGCTATTGTTAGTGTTAGTGTATTTTATGTGTGGCCCAAGACAATTCTTCCAATGTGGCCCAGAGAAGCCAGAAAGTTGGACACCCTTGGACATTATTCAGCATATGGAAACCTACTTGATGGTGGTGAGGAGAGGAATCTGAGAGGATATACAGCTGCTGTCAAAGACTCTGCAAAATAAAAAACAATAAAGTAACACTTTCTCTACTGTTTCTTGCAAATTTTCTGAAATAACAGTGTGTTTAATAAACTTGTCATTGGTTCATATGAAATATGATTGCTTTTAAAATATATAGAATCAGGCTCTAATAAACCTGTTAATATATTTAACAAAAGTTACAAAGAATATTATCAAATTCAGTGCTTATAGTTCAGTGTAGAATTATTTATTTAAGCACATACTCAACACTTAAAATGTACGTTCTAAGTAATGATCTGGATTCTAAAACTATTTCAGATTCACAGTAATATACTTGTATCTCATACATAAGGGATGTGGTCTGAAAATGCACAAATAACCTAAAAATACATACACATTTCAAGAGCAATTACCCCATAAGACTCATCAGTTGAGGGCCTGGTTGTGTCATTTTCAGATGCTGGCTAGACTAAGACTGACCAGCAACCAAGAGGAGGAGTTCTTGTGGGGCAGCGAGAGGAGTCCAGAAGCCTCCACCAAGTACCCCAGCAGACAGACACTAACCACATCACCACAACTTTCCCCACCTCTTTGTATCTAGCTATTCCAGTGGTTTCTTTGCACTGGAGCTTATTGCCTAATTAGATTACTAGAAAGTCAAACCACTGACAGCTATGCTGTAAACTCTGCAGTGCAATGAACAGGAATGGGATAAACAGGGAGCTTTTGAAACAAAGAATACTACGTGGGTAGAAAGCGAACACTGGGCTGCCAATGACTAGAGACAATCTCTTAATGTACCACCTGGTAATTTCTCACAGACTTTACTAGAAACTAACTGGGCACCTGTCACACAGTACCCACCATGCTCTTCCCAACAGAAGGGTCTAAAAAGAAATTAGATGCCTTTCTAGAGCCTGGCTCACAGTGTACATTCAACAGATATATGCTGAACAAATACAGAATGAATTCTAAAATCACTCAAGGTAAAACTCTCATAAACAGAGAAATGCTTGCAATGTTAGCAAAATCAGGGATTCTTGAAGAGAACAAAATTATTTTCTTTTGTGGTAGCATTAACATATCTTCTTTTATTGGCATTATTTTCTATTTTGGGTTCAATTGGTTTATATTACATTTTTAGATCCACTTTTAGGACAGAGCTATGGAAAGATAGCAAAGTAGAAACCAAAACACTATATCCAGTAGTTTGTATAGAAGCCCAATTTTTGTTCTTTTCTGCCTTCCCATGGCCTGGAACTCTGCAACTTCACTTGTAGGGTACTATCCCCAAAGTAAGAACTTCTCCCTGTGCTAAAATTATTTCCCTTCCAGATAACACAAGTCTGCTCTTATTGGGATTTCTAGGATTGTTCAGTGATGAAAGGAAAGCCTGACATCCATTCCCCAAGGCATTTATAGATCTTCTTTGCCAATCTCAAGGAAATTTCCAGATGGAAAGCCATTAAATACAGGTCTTTGGTCTTTGAGAACCTAGATATAGGTACAAAACATTAACACTAGTGATTGATTGAACAGGGGGCAGCAGTAAACAAAGCTACTGGTTTTCTGACATAGTATCTACAGATGCTTTAGATTTCTTAACAACATATTTCTATCTTACTAATTTACCTCAGCTTACAATCAGCACATGTGGTCACTATTCTGTTACCAGTAAGAGGTGAAAAATAAGCAGAAGCGAGGCTCTTTGTGTGTTCTGTCAAAGAAACCAAAGGCTGGCTTCCTCTGGGATTCAGGCGTCTTGCATCATAAATATGAACATCACTGTAATGGGAGGAATAATTCCCAGTGTTACTACAGTACATGTAGTGATCCTCTAGAATAGCATAAATAAGATACTAAAATACTCACTACAATGAAGTACAGCTAAGACAGAAACCCCAATATTCTGTGTCAATTTTATAAACACTGGTATGAAAAAAATAAATCAGAAAAAATCCCCAAACTATAGCATAACAATGTAACCAGTGGGTATAGAGAAATAAGAGTCTAGTTGGTTTTCCAATCTCTCCAAGAAATAAATTAACACAGACCAACAAGTTATAGATCACATATAAGTTTTTTCTTACAAGTTTTGTCACAAAAGACTAGGAATAAATACTTACAATGCTAAGGAAAACGAAAATGTGTATTTGTTTCAATACTTTCACTATTTATTAAATCCAAAAGAATCTCTCATTAAAAACAAAAATCACACTCAAGAAAAAATCTGTCTGTGTAGAAAGGAAAATTATTTGGCTATGGGTATCACAAAAGTCAGATATATTTAACAATCAAACTAAAACATTAGTCCTAACATTAAAAATCCTAAATCATAAAATTTTATAAAGAACATACCTCAGTCCTGCAGTGATAAAATATTGTCTGTGCACTGGATGGACATGAATAGTTCTTATTTTTCTCAAAGAAGAATTGATAAGTTTCTCATAAGAAGTTCCAGGTGTCCGTCTATCCACCAGTGATATGCTTCCATCCCAGTGTCCTAATATTAACGTTGAAGCATCTTCAGTCAAAAAGTCAAAGGAGGAAAGGCTATTTCCTTCACTTCTATATACCTAAGGATATAAGTAATAATCAACTTATATAACACTCTTTTAAAGAAAGCCAATGCATCAATTCCTTGATAAATGAGTTGTAAAACACTTTACCAAAATAACCTCATTTATCCTCCCATCACCCCCCCAAGGAAGCACAGGACAAAATGACCATCCCCATTTAGAGCTGAAAACTAAGGCACTGATCAGCTGTGACTCACCTAAATCAAAAGGTCCATCTACCCATGTCAACACTACATCCCAAATCTTTTCTTTAAAGATTTATTTTACTGATTTTTGACAGAGAGAAACAGAGACAGAGAGAGACAGAGAGAAGGGTGAGGGCCCAGAACAGTCTTCATAGTTGACATTAGTTTTCCGTATAGTTTCACTCCACAGGTGGGCACAAGGCTGCGTAGGGCAGGAACTGGGCCGGGAGCCTCCCACATAGGTCCCGGCAAGAACTGAACTGGGGGCACTCCCCAGTTCAGCATGTGGGTCCACATGGGCCGGGACCGGGATTCGATCCTCGGTCCTCAGGGCTTCAAAGCGAGCGCTTTACCCGCTGAGCCATCCCAGCTTTCCCCAAATCTTTTTTTTTTTTAAGATTTGTTTTATTGTTCTTGACAGAGACAGATGAGACAGAGAGAAACAGAGACAGAGAGAGACAGAGAGAAGGAGGAGAACCCAGAGCAGTCTCCATAGTTGACCGTCAACAGTTTTCAACATGGTTTCATTCCACACAGGTGGGCGGGGCCCACTCAGGGTAGGAACTGGGCTGGAGGCCTCCAGAATGGGAGGGACACCCCCTCAAGCCAGGGGCCAAACTGGGAGGTGAGAACCAAACTTGGGGATTCTCGCATGGGAAGCACACCCCAGTTCAACATATGGGTCTACACAGACCAGGGCCAGGATTCGATCCTTAGTCCCTGGGGCTGCAAAGCAAGTGCTTAACCCACTGAGCCATCCCAGTTTCCCCACAAATCTCTTAATCCAATAAACCTCACCTGCAGGTCTATACCTTGTGAAAGTTACTAGGAAATGGACTGAATCTGAATTCTACCCAACTTAAATACTTTACTATCCAAGTAACTTTGCCAATAAAGTCTAAGATATATGGCTGAGACATACAAATTTCTGATAGCTGAGCAGGATACATCTATCGAAATATTTAATGTTTATACCCAATAATTTCACTAAGATATATATATGGATGCCTGCTGCAAAATTATTATAATAGCAGGAAGAGGCAATCAAATGTCCACCAAAAGAGATCTGGTAAAATAAACACAGTACCATCTCTACTTTGAAATACTGCACAATTCTAAAATAATGAGGTAGATTTGTACTACTAACTGTCCAAGATACACTAGTAAGTGAAAAAAGCAAGTTGCAAAAACATATGTATATAGTATGAATCCATTAGTGCAAAGAAAAAAATCTGTATCTACAGCAGAGATGCAAAAAAAAATGTATACATTATTTTAAGAAAGGAAAAAACTATTAAAAATGTAATACTCTATACCAATAAAAAAAGATGAATACAAGTCACATTTGACTTCTGCAATTAGAAGAAGTGCTCAAAGTTGTTATCATCAACATCCAGACACTTCTCATTATGGTGAACTACTGTTTGAGCAATGTTGACTGACCAAAGTGTCCACATGTATTGCTGTGCATGCCATTTCAATTTACCATGAGTCTCAGACTTATGAATGCGTGCAATTGTTAGGCATGTTTGAGATTCTGTTGCATACTCACACCTCCATTGTCATTGTACTTCCACAATGTTCTTGACTTTCAAATACCACTTCAAAATGGTCTTGTACTCCTCAAATGACAACCATGTTTCTGCCATTTTCTATGACTGTCTTGCCTGTCGCAGGGTGATGCTAGCATTCATTTGATTAATGCCATCTTTTGAGCAAATGTCATACTACACATTGCTACCATAATTCAATTCAACTTCAAAGAGTAAAACATAGATAACACCTCTTAAAATATGTATAGATTTTTTGGGCACCTCCTATGCTTTTAAGTAAAGTGTACTTTCTGGAAACATACCCAAGAAATATAAGGATGAGAGAAGGGGGGAAGAGCAGATTTACTTTGTATAACCTATTTATTGAACATATTTTATCATGAACACGAATTATTGTTATAAGTTCTTTTTTTTCCACTAAGAATCTATAATACTATTACTTTGGGTTCAGGGCTCACACCTATGAGGAATAAAAATATAAATGTAGAATGTGGGGGAAGCCGGGATGGCTCAGTAGGTTAAGCGCTCACTTTGCAGCGCCAGGGACCAAGGATCGAATCCCGGCCCCGGACCGTGCGGAACCATATGCTGAACTGGGAGCTCCCCCCGTTCAGTTCTCTCTCTGTATCTCTCTCTGTATCTCTGTATCTCTGTATCTCTCTCTCTCTCTCTCTCTCTCTCTCTCTCTGTCAAAAATAAATAAATAAATAAATAAAAATATATTAAAGTAAAAAAAAAAAAAAGTAGAATGTGTCAGTACTCAAGTAAAAGAGAATAACCACAGTTCTTATTGTTGAATAATGAACTGCTCATTTTTAGTTTTAATAACTATTATTATAAACTGAGATTAACAAATTAGAGAAGCCGGGATGGTTCAGTGAGTTAAGAGCTCACTTTACAGCCCTGGGGATTGAGGATCGAATCCCAGTCCTGGCCTGAGTGCACCCATATGCTGAACTGGGGAGTGCCCCCAGTTCAGTGCAGGGTGAGACCCCCGCCCATTTCCTGCCCTGTGCAGCCCCATGTCCACCTGTGGAATGAAACTATGTGGAAAAACCAATGATGTGCAACTATGGAGACTGTTCTGGGCCCTCCCCCTTCTCTCTGTCTCTGTCTCTGTATCACTCTCTCTCTCTCTGTAAAAAAAAAAAAAATTAGTATGCCAATGGTATCCCAATTACCATATACCCAAAAAGCCCAGTATACACAAATGAAATTTGAAATATTTAGTCAATACATTAAAATGGTTAAGTGCAAGCAAGGGCTTTGGAGTCAGAGAGACCCAAGTGCAAATTCTAGTTCTGCCATTTATGTCTTTGAGCAAGCTAATAAACCTCCTTCCCTCGGTTTTTTAAACTGTTAAATGGAAATAATATCTACTATTTCATAAGGTATTATAATATAATATAATATATAATATTATATTATATCAATAATATATAAAATACATCAGGTTAATGTTTAACACAGGGTGATCATTTAATCAGCAATATCAGGAACAAATTATTGATACATGCAACATCATAGATGAATCTTAAAAGCATGCTGGGTGAAAGAAACCAGACAGAACAAGCATCATACTAAATTACTGCATTTACTTGACATTCTGGAACAGGCAAAATTATAGGAATATAGTAATCACATCAGTGGTTTCCAGGGGCTGTGGGAAGGGAGAGGGGACTGACTTCAAAGGGTCATGAGGTAATGTTTTTGAGTAATGGAATTTTTCTATATCTTGATTGTGGGGGTGGTTACACGGGTATATAGAATTTGCCCAAACTCATATAACTATATACTTAAATTTTATTATATGTAACATATACGTCAATAAACCTGATTTTTACAAAAAGTTAACTCATACTTCATGACTAAAAAGTAGTTAACCCAATTAAAATATAAGCAAACGATCCAAATAGCCATTTCTCTAAAGAAATACAAATGGCCAGTAAGTAGATGAAAAGATGCTCAGCATCATTAGTCATAAAGGAAATGCAAATCAAAACCACAATGAGAGATACCACTTCATATCCACTAGAATGACTATACTCACCAACAATAAAAAGCATTGGCAAGGATATAGACATTAGAACCCTCAAACCTTGCTGTTGAGTGTAAATGATAAAGACAGTTTGGAAAAGTTTGGCAGTTTCTCCAAATGTTAAACTTAGATTTACCATGTGATCCAGCAATTCCACTCCTAGGTGTCTACCCAAGAGAAATTAAAGCATATGCCCACACAAAATTTGTACATGAATGTTCATGATGGCATTATTCACAATAGTAAAAACTGAAAGCAATCCAAATGTTCATCAACTAATAAATGAATGAGTAAAATCTGGTAGTCATACAATCAAGTATTATTCATCCATAAAAGGAAATGAAGACCTGAAACATTCTACAACATGGGAGAACCCTGAAACATTTTGCTAAGTAAAGAAGCCAGTCACAAAAGAGTACAAATTGTATAGCATTATATAGATGAAATGTTTAGAATAGGTAAATCTATAGAGACAGAAAATAGATTAGTGCTTGCCTAGGGCTGCGGGGAGAGGGAAACTGGAAGTATCTACTAATGGTCAAGGGATTTATTTTGGGAGTGATGAAAATATTCTAAAATGAGATTGTGGTAATGGTTTCACAACACTATAAATAAATACTAAACAATAGATTTTACATTTTAAATGGGTGAACTGTACAGTGTATGAAAAATCTCTCAGTAAAGCTGCTTTAAAAAATAAGTACAACCACTTATTAATAATAAGTAGAGGATAAAATATAGATGTACCTTTAAACTGCAAACTCCAAACTTCTTATAAGAATATAAACAGACTACAAAACAGAATGTGACTTGCCTAGATAACTACATGGATGTATACATTAATAACCAAAGTGCTACCACTAAAAAGTTTAAAGAGGCCTTTTCACAAAAATTATCTAATTTAATCCATCTAGTTCCAATAAGAATGTGAAATATCAATGTTCCTCGTGAAAACCTATTTTTAAAAAGGTAGAGATAAAAATTAAAAGAATAAAGCCAGCAGATACTGATTTTTTTTAAAAAGAGGGGAAGCCAGGATGGCTCAGTGGGTCAAGCGCTTGCTTTGCAGCCCCAGGGACTAAGGATCAAATCCTGATCCCGGCCCATGCGGACCCATATGCTGAACTGGGGTATGCTTCCCATGCAGGAGGTACCCAGTTTGGTTCTTGGCCCCTGGCTCAAGGGACAAATCCCCACAAAATTCCTATGTGCAAAGGCCAGGAATAATGAACAAGAGTATAATATTGCAAATTTTTTCTTGAGTGAAAAATAAGTACAAGTCTCAAGAACAAAAGAGTGAGTTATTTTATTTAAAAGCTTTGCAAAAATAAAATAGTAAAACACTTATGTTCCAGACTCTATTCTAAGTACTTTATCTGCATTAATTCACTATCTGCATTTATCCTCATAACAACCCTAATAAGGTAAAGTCCTATTTCACAACTAAGAAAAGTGAGGCACAAAGAGTAAGTAATTTGCCAAGGTCACATGAGTAGTAACAGTTGGTCTGGGACATAAGCAGTAGTGCTAAAGTCCCTATTCTATACCACCTCATCCAATCTGACTAGTATGATAATCATTCATGTGACATTTCATAAAGAATTTAGAATATCAAATGAGGTCAACATGTAAACACATTAACATTTACCTCCTCAAAAACAGCCTTGGAAAAATCTCCACAGCGTAATGTGCCATCATAGCTCAGTGACAGTATTTGAGCAGGATTGACAGGTGAGAAGTGAAGACAGCTAACCGTCTGACTATGGGGTTGAAAAACATAAATTCCATCTTCTTTAGGTTGGTGAGTCTGGGAAGAGAGTTGGGGGCAGGAAGAGAGACAAAAACTAGTAAAAAGTAGTAATATTTTCTGTGTCATTATATCATTAAACTATTTATGTCTGTATTACATTTAGTCTTTTCTTAGTCTACAATTGTACCCACCTTCCCTTAAGAAAATCAGAACTGGAAACTATACTGTCACTAAATTACTTTTCAATCCAACTCACATTTATTTGAACAGTTTCCAGCTTTTTACAACTAGATAACTAGTTTTTTCATAATACAGAAAAAAAAATTACTGATTATAATTTCAGTTCATGAAATCCTCAGGAAATAAAAAATCTACTCTATTTCACACACAGCATAATTCTTTATACCAAAAATAATATCAATACCATTACCACTTTACTTCCTAAGTATGCTGCTATATGAGTATGTACATCATTCTTAGTAGCACTGTTTTCGTAAGGTGTTTTGATCCTGGCACAACATGAGAGTTTTGGAGAAATTTTTTCCCCTAAATACACCATAAAAATGTATGCATTTAAAATTTCACATTATTATTACTTGTAAGGATAATCCTTTCCACAACGGGATCACCAACTCCTACATCATCACTTTTCAAAAGATGTAATACCAGATGTAATCTGGTACATATGATCATCTATCATCTGTTTAACAATCATTTCCAAATTTGATTTAGTCTGCTCTAAAATACTCCAGCATTTTTGTTTTTTAAATTTTAAAATAAACAGAAGAATTTTAGAAAGAAAAGGAAAGGAAAAAATTATAATCACACACACTCCTCCTCCTACACAGAATTTTACCAGTGTTACCATCTTGGCATATTTGTTTATACAGTTTATTTTTTAGAAAAACAACTCTTCATTGTTAAAACAAAAAATCAAACAATACAGATATATAAAAAGATACAAGTTTTTTTAAAAATAACTCCAAATCCAAAATTAACCAGAATTATCATTAAAATAACTGATCTTTACACATATCTTTATATGTACTTATATAGATATAAATGTATTATACTTACATACTTATGTAGAAAAGAAATTTGGAAAAAATAAGACCATGCCACATATGCCATTATTAACATTATTAAATAAATTATAACTATATTTTAAAATAATAAAATCAAGCTTAAGGAATTTTTGGACTTCAAGTATTTCTTTACAAAAGCTAGCTCCTAAAAAAGAAAAAGTATAAAACATAAAGCAGTTGTAATCATTATACATTTTTATTTAATTGTCTCAATTCTAGATGATTTCTATTCACCAAGACATTATTCTCATCCCTCCTCCAATCTTCTTTCTCCATCCTAGATTATTTTTTAAAAAAATTTATTGTTATTGTTTTTGACAGAGAGAGACAGAGATACAGAGACACAGAGAAGTGGGAGGGCCCAGAACAGTCTCCATAGTTGCACATCATTGGTTTTTCCACATAGTTTCATTCCACACGTGGGCGTGGGACTGCACAGGGCAGGAACTGGGCCAAGGTCTCACCCTGGTGAGAACTAAACTGGGGGCACTCCCCAATTCAGCATATGGGTCCGCACGGGCCAGGACCGGGCTTTGATCCTCGGTCCCCGGGGCTGCAAAGTGAGCACTTAACCCACTGAGCCATCCCGGCTTCTCCCTAGATTTCTTTTTAAAGATCTATCCTATTGTTCTTGACAGAGACAGACACAGAAACCGAGAGAAGGAGGAGGGCCCAGAGCAGTCGCCACAGTTGCACATCATTGGTTTTTCCACATAATTTCATTCCACAGGTGGGCTCGGGGCTGCACAGGGCAGCAACTGGGCCAGGATCTCAACCCGGTGAGAACCGACCTGGGGGCACTCCCCAGTTCAGCATATGAGTCTGCACAGGCTGAGGCCAGGATTTGATCCTCGGTCCCCAGGGCTGCAAAGTGAGTGGCTCAAACCACTGAGCCATCCAGGCTTCCCATTCTTTAAACTATTTTAAATGAATATAGCACCAGTTAGTTTTGAGCCTAGAAATGATTATCTGCACACTGAATTGGAACAGGAAAACTGGAAGTAAAAGCACTAGTTAATACTATTATGGTAATCACCAAAAAAGAAGATGGGGCCCTAGCCAAACATGGTAGCAGTAAGAATAGAAACAAAGGATGGGGAAGCCGGGATGGCTCAGTGGGTTAAGTGCTCACTTTGCAGCACCAGGGACAGAGGATCGAATCCCAGCCCCGGCCCGTGTGGAACCATATGCTGAACTGGGAGCTCCCCCAGTTCAGTTCTCTCTCTGTATCTCTCTCTCTCTCATCTCTCTGTCAAAAATAAATAAATGAAAAAAATATATATTTAAAAAAAAAAAAAAAAAAAAGAATAGAAACAAAGGGGCAAAACCATTAAAGGATTTCAATAGCCATAAGGAATGAAGAGAGGACCCAGCTTAAAACTTTTCAATGGCTTCCAGTTACTTTTAGAATAAGGTGACCAGACGTCCCGCTTTTGGCGGGACAGTCCCGATTTTTAACAATTTGTCCTGCATCCCGTGGAGTTTTAAAAAAGTCCCAATTTTTGGAAAGAATGCACGACAAGCTAGGAAATGGCGGGAGATAGACCAAATTTTTAATCAAGAACCCCCTCACCCCCGGTCAATGGTGTCCTGCTTTCCCAATGTTAAAATCTGGTCACCTTATTTTAGAATAAAAACCAAAATCTTAGTACTTTTAATAAAGACATACATCTACCCACCTCTACAGTATCCCCCTATTCAACTCATCCCCTCTGTTCATTCCTTTGCTCCCTATACTCGAGCCACATAGGCATTCTTTCAGGTCCTTGAATATCAAGTAGGTACCCTTCTGCCTAAAGTGCTTGATACGCTGTTCCCCTTGCCTGAAACACTCTTTCCCTTTTCTTTACTTGATTTATCCCTACTTAGCCTTCATATCGCAACTCAATTTTCACTTCCTCAGGGAAGTCTTCCCTGATTCTTCAAATTAAGCCAGTCCCTTTATGTTTTTTCATACTACTACTTTTTCTTCACAGTTTTAATCATAGCATATAATAAACCCACTTATAAAATATACAATTATATAGTTGTTAATTATTTCATTAATGCTGCTTTTGCTACCAAATTCTAAACTTTATGAGGACAGAAATAGTCTGCTACAAATGTCTAATTGCTGGGTAGTTATTAGAATAGTACTCAGCACAAAATAATAAGTATGGAATGAATGGGTAGCTGGATGATTGAATAAATGATTAACTCAACTTTTAATTCTAGGTGACACTATTAATCTGACAGAAAGTTAAGAGGCAAAACCAAGAAAAGTGTCAAGGAAATTCTAAAGGTAAAGAATTGCCTTTTCAGGAGGCGCTGGGATGGCTCAGTGGGTTAAGTGCTTGCTTTGCAGCCCCGGAGACCGAGGATCGAATCCCGGCTCTGACCCAGGCTGACCCACATGCTGAACTAGGGTGTGCCCCCAGTTCAATTCTTGCTGGGGCCTATGCGGGAGGCGCCCGGCCCAGTTCCTGCCCTACACAGCCCCATGTCCACCTGTGGAGTGAAACTATATGGAAAACTAATGCTGTTAACTATGGAGACTGCTCTGGGCCCTCCCCCTTCTCTCTGTCTGTCTCTCTCTCTTGTCAAAAACAAAAAAAAAAAATCTTAAAAAAAAAAAAAAAAAAATGTCTTTTCATGGGAAGCTGGGATGGCTCAGGGGGTTAAGCACTTGCTCTGCAGCCCCGGGGACGGAGAATTGAATCCCAGCCCCAATCCGTGCAGACCCATATGCTGAAACTGAGGTGTGCTTCCCGCCCCAGTTTAGTTCTTGCCAGGGTGAGCTTCCCATGTGAGAGGCCCTCAGTTCGGCCCCTGGCTCAAGGGAGTGTGCCTCCCATTCGGGAGGCCCCTAACCCAGTTCCCACCCTGTATAGCCCATGCCCACCTGTGTGGAATGAAACCATGTCAAAAGGTGATGATGTACAACTATGGAGACTGCTCTGGGCCCTTACCCTTCTCTCTGTCTCTGTCAAAAACAATAAAATAAATCTAAAAAAAATGACTGAAATCATCCTAAGCAGATCCCTAGGAAGATATTTTGATCCAACTTAGAAACTATTTTCAACATAATTAGAAAAGTAAGAACTTTGTGTGATATTTTCATATACACATTTAAAGTTATAATAAAGTTTCCTGGCAATTTATACCCAGATGACTAATAATATTCAAGCCAAAAATGTTAAAAGTTCTATAAAGCGAATTTAAATTCCTCCAGATTTCCAAAACTTGGAATCACAAAACACAAAAGTATAAATAACTAACATCTATAAACACACAGCTCTAGGTTATTTTCTTATAGACTATTTGCTTCAGTCAAACTTTAATATTTAAAAAAAATTAATAATAACTTACCAAATCCCAAAGTCCAACTTCCCCATATTTGGCCCCAGCTGCCACCAAAGTTTTAACTTCTGATGGGTGGAAAGCCATAGAGAATATTGAACCTTTGGTAACTTTGCATACAGTATCTTCACTAATGACCATGCCATTTAAATTGGCTTTGTAGCTGAGAAAATAAAAAAGTTAAATTTTAGAAGTAAAACCAATTTTAAAAGACAAAATAAGTAAAAGATGCAAAACAGAAAAATCACAATTTGTAAATAAATACGGGAAAATATTCCAATTCCTGACAACCAAAGAAATTGAATTTGGGATACTATTTTTCACTTATAAAATCTAGTAGGCTAAAGTTAAACATATACATTCATATATATTGCTAAGGGCAGAATAAATCCATATAAGATTTTCAGAAGAAAAAAAAAAGAGATTCTGGAAAGTAATTCAGCAATGTGTACTAAAAACTATAAAAATGTCTATACTATCTGACTCTAATCTCACTTTTGGAATCTATTCTAAGGAAATAATCTGCTATCATACATATACACTTCAACAAGCACATGCACACATAGAAACACACAAAACTAAATAGACAACAACTTTGATTACCAAGGAGGTGAGAGGTTGTTAAGTAAATTCTATCTACTCAATGGGATATTATATAATCATTCAATAAATTTAAAGATTCTAGTAACATGAAACCACAGTGTTAATTTTAAAAAGCATAATTCAAAGTTATATATACATTAGAACATAACAGAGTAAAAATGTATGTGGATTCAATTAAACATTAAATGAGGATATACCATATGCCAGGCACTTTTCTGGTTATTGAGACAAAATTCTTACATTCATGAAGCTTATATCCTAGTGGTACAGCATTTGGCAATACTTTAAAGCAAGGGTCCCCAACCCTGAGATCTACAGACTGGGCCACACAGCAGGAGGTGAGCAGCCATCAAGTGAGCAAAGATTCATCTACCGTATATTTACAGCGGCTCTCCATCATTCACATCACCTTCTGAGCGACACCTTCTGTCGCAGTGGCATTAGATTCCCGTAGGAGAGCAAACACTAGTGTGAACTGGGCATGCAAGGGCTCTAGGTTGTGCACTCCTTATGAGAATCTAATGCCTGATGATCTGAGGTGGAGCTGAAACAGTGATGCTAGCACTGGGGAGCAGATGTAAATACAGACTAACAATTAGAAGAGAGGTGTGACTGCACAGAGACCATAAATCAACTGCTTGCAAACTCCTATCAAAACCCTATGAGGGGAAAGCCAGGACGGTTCAGCGAATTAAGCGCTCACTTTGAAGCTCCACAGACCAAGGATCAAATTCTGGCCCAGGTCTGTGCAGAACCATATGCTGAACTGGGGTGTGCTTCCCATGCAGGATGCCCCCAGTTTGGTTCTCACCCCCGAGTTCCACCCCTGGCTCAAGCGGGCGTGCCTCCCATGCAGGAGGTCCCCAGCCCAGTTCCCACTTTGCACAACCCCAGCCCACCTGTGCGGAACAAAACCATGGTGTACAACTATGGGGACTGCTCTGGGCCTTCCCCATTCTGTCTCTGTCAAAAACAATGAAATAAATCTTAAACAACAAAAAAAGACAAAAACCCTATCAGTAGTAAGTGACAAACTATATCTGGTGCTTGAATCATCATGAAATCATTCCCTTCCACCTCCCGGTCAAGTCTGTGTAAAATTTATCTTCCACAAAACTGGTCCCTGGTGCCAAAAAGGTTGGGGACCACTGCTTTAAAGGAAATATAGAAAACATTTGTTAGGGTGGAAATATTCTGGATAGTTTTTTCACTTCATTTTCAAAATTTTCTATAATGATATATATATATAGTCTTTATAATTTAAAGATCTCAGAAAATGTAAACCAGAGGCAAGGAATTTTAACTCACTTTTTAATGCTAGATAACTCCTTCTCAATGTTCTTACTACTTGTCTGAAACAATAGGAAAGACCAAAATTACTAAGTTAATATATGTACTGAAATTTCATTAACAGATGATTCTAAAAGCTTATATAAGTCCTCCCAAGTGATACCTTGCTCACTTCAGCCCATGTCTGTAGAAATCCTTGAAATAGTTCACTGTTGTCATCTCGATTTTTAGGATTAATTTGTAAAGGCCCAGGAGGTAACAAAGGCTGTTATAAAAAAAGAAAAAAGTTGATTGTCACCCTGACCTAGAATATAAGCAAGCTTGAGGTTTTACACTACTTTACTTTCATAACAAGATAATATACATCATTAGCATTTCAAAAATTGTTCAATGAATGTATGCCATGTATCCTATAAATAAAATGTATTATCTCATTTAATCCTCTCAATAACCCACTGAATGAGATAATTCTAAAGACATTGGAATGAAACTTATAGAACTTGTCCAAAGTTACACAGCCAATAACTAGAATTGCTGAGAATTAATACAGCTAGCTCAATTTCATTATTCAAGTTATTATTCTATGACAGTCTTTTAAATCACAGGTTGTACCCATGGATCATGAAATCATTTTAATATGTCAAAACCAAGGGTTATGGGACTGGTTGTAAAGGGTAAATGAATTAAGAAGTACAAACTGGTAGTTACAAACAGTCACAGGAATGTAAAGTATAGCATAAAGAATATAGTCAATACTATAACTATGTATAGTGCTGGGGGATCATTTTGTAAATTATATAAATGTCTAACCACTATGGTGTACACCTGAAACTAATATTGAATGTCAACCACAAATAAAAAAAAACATATATATTTTTAAAGAATACCTTATTGCATATTTGAAAGTTGCTAAGAAAGTATATCTTAAAAGTCTTCATCATAAGAAAAAAAAAAATTGTGACAAGAAAAGTCCCAACCTGCAATGTGTTTTAGTGAATGAGAAAAGAACCGAAAATAAATAACTGCATCACACATAGTAAGGGTAAGTATCATTTCACAAAAGTTTTGTTTCCTTTGTATGTGTGTGCATATATGTGTGTAATGGGTTCAATGAAAATGTATTTATCACAGATGGAAGCTTCAAAGAAATCTGAAAGCTACTCTTCTCATAGCACCTTAATTTGCAATTAGCTCTCAAAGCACCAGCCTAATTAGTGCTCTTATAATTTATAATTAAGTACTTAGATATGAAGTTTTAAAAACAGCAGGTG
>PVKE010029318.1:0-20340 GCA_004027555.1 Craseonycteris thonglongyai | reverse complement strand
ATAATTGTTACCAACCAATGTAACCTCATCAAATTTAACAATAAATTAAAAAAAAAAAAAAAGAAAAAGAAAAAGATTGAATTGTACACTAGGCAAAGTTTGGAGCTAGAGTTATAGTAAATGTCTAATTCAACCAAATAGTAATGTTTCAGTTGAAACTGATAAAGAAATAAAACAGTGGCTGTAAGTCTCAGTATATAATTTACAAAGTATCCCATGAATTAATAAATTTGATTATAGTTCTCTCAGTTTTCGTATGAATCCTCTTTATGGAAATTATTTTTTATAATAAAAGGTAAAAATAATAAAAACCTCTTCTTTATTTTATTTTGCCAACTTATTTTCTATTTCATGTAACTCACTTAAATTGTTGGCTTTAAAAAAATGAATATATCAGATTCCAAAAAAATGATTTAAAATCACATATAGCATATAAATATATAGGCCAGATAATCATAAAATAGAATAATAATCTCATTATCAAGTATCTTAATCACCTAAGTTAAGTCTCTTTAGTTATGAGCATCAGAAACCAACTTGAAAGTTTAAGGAAAAAGAAATAATGTAGAAACACCTCTTGAAATCTAGGGTCAAAAATTTGGCCAGTAAACAGGAAGTACTTAATGCTGAGAACTGAAAAGCCATTGGGACCCTGTCTCTGTTCTCTGTTGCACTGTACTTATCTCTGGATTTCTATTATATCTACAAAAATAGACTTCTTCTATTTGTAGTACTCATAGCTAACCCTGGCATTTAATAAGTCCTGAGTTTACATGTCATGAGTTCAGGTACATGAAACATCTGTTTCTCTCCTGGTTTCTCTTCTCTCTGCAGAAATTCAGTTTAGAGAAGCACGAGCGAGGAGCCTATAGCTGATTTTTTCAATTGGGATTGTGAGCTGTGGTTATCATGAACAAATATGTCTAAAATACAGAAACTTCAAGATCTTACCATTTTTTATAATTTATAAATCCATAAATGTTATTGAGCTTTGGTAAGGAAATAGAGGAGACAATTTCAGTGAATATGAAATGGAGACTGAGTGTACAATTTTTTCTTATAATCATTAATCTTATTTCTGAAGCTAGTGGAGTACAGGCTAAAAGATAAATGGCTATGGAAATCAGAAGAGAGTACTGTTTTGTTTTAATACAGGAGTAATTTGCTTATTTAGATATGCTGGAAAGAATTGCCAATAGAAAGGAGAGTTTAAAGAAACAGAAGAAAGGACAATTCATGGGACATCTTGTTAGAAATAGCTGAAGGTAAAATCAATATCCCTCTAGGGATTTGCAGTAGAACACATCTTCCTTTGAATGAAGACTGTGAAGGTGAATATTAGAAAGGAATAAGTATAAAAATATCTCGCTAGTATAGTCTGTGAAGAAAAACAAAAGTTAAAGGTGGAGGTAAGAGATTAAGGAGAGTATGATAATCTTAAAAATATTCCCATAGTAGATTATTTACAAATAAAATTTAAAGAATGAGAAGGAATGTGAGGAAAAAAATATTTTGGAAAGACAATCATTTTAAAACCCTTTATTTCACTCCGTGAAGAAATATTGTATTTCAACCTGCAGATGAGTCTCATTTTAATGCTATGTTCTCTACTCAAGGTCTTTTGCTCGCACCATTTAATGCCTTTATCTAAATCAAGACTCAGCTGTACAGTTTCTGACGATAAAAGACTTGTGTGAGAAATTGTTTGATGCTTGTTTTAAGCCCAAGAGGGCCTTCTCCATCTTAGATGGCCTTGGAGCACTTTAACATCTCAGTCTGTAAACTTCCTTTCCCTATATGAGCATTGTGTAGACATGAGCACAGGGTAGGGAGGGCTTTATTAAGCAGCAACACACCTTTTTACCTCCCACTTTTCTGTTTCTCAGCATTGTTTAGTGTGCTCTCAGCAGACTATACATCATGAAATGGAAGTCTTGAGTACTGATTCTGTCAAACTACTAGTGTGAGGCCAGTGATCCACCCTTCACTCCTAAACTGCTTTATCCCATGATTCTTTGCTTCAATATAATAGAAAAAGAGCACACCAGCACTCCATATTCCAGGTTTACCATAACATAGTTCTAAAGTGGTAAATCTTTTCAAAAGTATACAATGAAAAACATTTTCAATGTGAAATAATGGCACAAACATCTTTCACTAAATTTTTCACTTTCATACTACTAAAATGACTTAATACAGAAGCAGCTGTGCCATATTCAAGTGAGAGATTTGTAGTAAAGTCTGTGTTTTATAAACTGCAAATACAAAATCAATTTCACTCTCAATATTTTGTCTTAGAATTTGGGTGTTTACTGCCCCAATTTATTAGCATTTGCTGCCCAAGAAATAGTATTTCATTGCAACACAACTTGGAACCTATATTTTGGTGCTGTAACTAGCATTAAACCTTGCCACCGGCGAGCCAATAAAAATATAGTTGTAATTTTACGCATGTCACTTACTTAAAAACAGGTATTTCAGGGATAGTTCTCGTAAGTATAGTATTTTATCATGCATTTTGTTTAAATTTATGTTTGGAGATATTCTTTGCTCTAGTGGGGGGGGAGAAGCATAGTTTACAAATAAATTGGCAACCTATAACCCCAATTTCCACTTGAAAATGATTACATATGATTTGCATGTCCCATTTAGAAAGCAAGAAATTTATAAGTTCAAGTTCACACAGTAAACTGAAACAGGGTTAAACATATACCAGGGCTCTGCTGCAAAAGTATATGGGAACAATCAACAAAGGATATCTTGGAAAGATGGAAAATAAAGATTTTTTACTAAGGACCAGGAAGCAAAACTCTGAATGTCAGAACAATGAACCTATTAACTAATATGTAAGTACTTAAATGAATAATACATAACCCTAGAAACTTTGTAGTCATATTAACTTTTTTTATGATTACCATCTATAAATGGATCATAAATGCTATAATTAAACTCAAGATCAGGCCATCTGCATTGTTAAATAGATTTGGTGGTATATTTTGGCCAGATTCTTCAAAATTTTTTGTGTACTCTCCAAAATAATTTTGGAAAACAATATACTCCTTGTACATTATTTTAGAATAAAAAATTACCATATATTTAACAAATTAAAAATTATCATATATTTAACAAATTAAAAATGATAAATTTCTACAATATTGTACATATTGACCCATTAAAATTTTAAATTTATTTTTTTAGAAAAATATTCAAAGATAAGAATATGCCAGATTCAAGTGAACAGTACAAAATATCCTCTCTATCCATTATCCAGATTCAACAATTATTTGGATTTGGTTACATCTCACACTGTGTTTTTCTCCTTTTTTGAGGTGTTATAAAACAAATCACATCATTCACCCTCATATCTCACTATGAATTTCTAAATAATATGTACTTTTCTGTTATAACCATTATCAGACTTGACTAATGTCTTCGGTATCATCTGATAATAATTCATAGTAAAGTTTTTTTCATTTCTCTCAAAAACATATTTTTAAATTATTTTATTCAAACCAAGAAACAACTGATGACTACGTTATATCTCTTAATTTTTTTTTAATTTGGATGTGCCTGTTTTTTTTTTATATTTTGTGTGTCACTAATTCTTTACAGAAACAGAACGAGTTACCCTCTAGAATGATGCACATTTTGGATTTGTCAGTTTCTCTTTGAAGTATTATTTAGCATGTTTTTCTATCCACTGCCCCACACATTTAACCATTTTCTAGGCTAAATGCAGTAAATGTATTTTGGCAAGAATGCCTCAAAGAATGTGCTAGGTGCTTTACATTGCACATTATTTTAGGAGAAGAGTCATTGCATCATTGTTAAGGATACAAAAATTCCAGTGGGTTCAAATAGTGAGAATCGATCCCCTGCATTATAAAGTCTGTTCACAATCTTTCATTTACAGCTTCTTCCATTGATTATTATCTTAAAAATTAATTGAAAGCTATAAAATAAGGATTTGTAATTATATCAGTCCATCCACATTCATTAGCTGGAATTCTTATATAACGAGGATTTTTCCTTAACAATTATGACTATTGAGTTAACTGAAAATGCAATTTGTACAAGAAATGTGAAATATATGAGTATGGTTAATAATGTCTTCTAAATATCCAAGAACTAGAGTATGCTATGAGCTCTTCAGTTAGTTTCAATAGAATATAAGATCTTTTTGTTGGCTTTCTCTTTTTTATTGCATAACACTTTGGAACATTTAATTTGTATTTAATATTCTTAAATTAATTGTACCTCATATTCTTTTTTTATCCTCTTTGCTTTGGTCATTACAAACCATTTCATTTTTATATGACCCACTTGGTTTCTTTTGTTTGCTTTTTTTAAATAGCTTACTAGCTTTCTGTCACATGTCAAAAGCTGCCCCAATATTATTTTGTATATTCCCTGTCTCAGACCTAAAGCCAACAATTAATCCAAAAGATTCTGACTCTTTTTAGTGAGGAGTTTTAGAGGACACAAATTGAATGCTAGATGTAAGTAAATTCCTCTTAAGTATATCCAATAGAGAGCAGATCAGAAATACTATCATCATTTGATAACTGCAATCATATATTCTTGTTTTATACCAACATTTGTGACTTAGTTTAACAGTGCTAAAACTGGACTTTGCATAACTTTGGGGCCTTAATGTCTTTGACAGTGTATGAAAAGTTCTAGGAAAATAAGAATGCCTTTCTTACCCTACTCTACTGCTGAACCTCATATTCATTGTCTCCAAAAAAATTTTATTGATCACTATAACATACCTCACAAAACAAAAATTCAAATATCTTCAGGTTAAAAATGTATTGTGTTTTATCTTGCATTAATATTACAGTTATTATTAGCACACAATTATAATCATGTGCCCCAGAATCATGTGTCAATAATAGACAGTGATCCCATAAGATTTTAATGGAGCTTAAAAATTGCTATCACCCAGTGACATAATGCAAGGCATTAGTAATGTATTTGTGATTATGCTGATATAAACAAACCTATCAAGTTCTGAACAGTATGAAAGCACATACAATTACATTAGTAGGGTATATGATCTAGATTTGTAGAAGTACATTTTATGATATTCACACAAAAATGATGAAATCACCTAATGATACATTTCTCAGAAATTATCTCACTGCCATTAAGCAAAGCACAATTGTATAACTAATACACAAATTATAAAATCACAAAATTACAAATTTTGATTTAAACAATTATACTAAAAAATCAATGCAAATGTATATTTTAAGGGTAAAGATTAGATTGTTTTGATGACTTGATTATAAACATGGTGAAACTATCTATTAGATTCAGTGAACCCTCAGGAGACAATGTACTATAATAAGTTTTGAGAGAATTAGATTCATGTCTTTCTTTTTAAGGGAAAAGAGAGATTATGAAAAAGCAGAAAGGGAAAGCATTATACCTTTCCTCACTGTTTCCTAGCTTCTTGGATAGATAGATCAGCATTATAGTAGGGTTAGAAAAAGGAACTCATATTCCCTTAAAACTCCCCATACATTGATAAAGACATCGAAGTTCCCAAGGGTATATGAAATCCAGTTTTAAAATTGTCAAAATAAGTCACAAATTTGGTATAGAACAAGAACTGACACACACAATGTAAATGATTTTTAATATAACACTGTTAATTGTAAACCAAAAAAAATGTATTATGAATGAAAATATTTCACATTTAAGCCATTTTTAAACTTAATTTTTAATATTCCTCTTTTCAGAAAGGCCCCTTGATGTTTTCTGCTTTTTCACCTTTTGTCACATACTGTTCTAAAAGATGTGGGGTCCCATTATGTAAAGGAGAGCTAAGAATTAGTATCCACGTGTTCCCCCTAATTAATCTTTTTATAGAAAGAATAGGGAAAAAGAAAAGAAAGAAAAGTAAATTGGAGTTGCAAAGAGAGTGCAAAAATTTGTCTGCTTTTTTAGATTATACGTTTGAATTAATGCGGCCCAGTTAAATTGCCACTGAACATTTGGATCAAGCTGATTTTTTCCACAATTACTTAGATTTTCTCAAATGCACCAAACATTGGATTAATATATATTAAATTAAGTCAATGCCAGAATTTTTTATGAAAAGTAGCCTAATATAGCAGTGATTATTCCTCCCTCCCTCCTGTCTCCATCTCTCTTATAGAACTTACGCTTTTAAGAGGTCATTCTCCATGGATCCCTGTATTAGGTAGTATCCTCTAGAGAAACAGAACTAATAGGCTACATAAAAAGAGATTTATTTTAAGGAATTAAGTCATATGACTATGGAGGCTGAGAAGTCCCAAGATCTGAAGTCTGAAGGCCAATTAACCAGGAAGGCCAATGACCTAAGTTCTAGCCTGGTCTGAAGGCCTGAGAACCAAAAGGAGACAAAAGTCTCAGCTCCAGATGATCAAGCAGAGAAAGAAAAATCTCTTGCTTAGCCTTTTTCTTCTATTCAGACTTTCACTGGATTGGATGAAGCTCTCACACACTGGGGAAAGCAATCTGTTTTACTCAGTCCATTCATTCAAATGTTAATTTCATCTGGAAACACCCTCACAGACACACCCAGAATGTTCATATGTCTGGGCACCACATGACCCAGTCAAGTTAATAGATAAATTTAATCATCATGATTACACTTAACAAAATTTTGGGCATTCTAACAAGACAACACAGGCTATATCTTTTGTGGGGTGTAAAGGAGGTAAGTCTTCAAACAAAATAAAATAACAAAAGCTTTTTAACTGGGATTTCCCTTCAATAAAGGACTGCTTTGCTGCAAGTGTCAAAGTGATTGCCATTTCATTCTAAAATAAGAGGGTTTATCTGACTAAGAGACTATTAGGTCATCTAAGAGAGAAAAAAGAAGCTTGAATTGAGGCATTTCATAGAAGAGGGTTTCATGGAAGAAGGGGCTGAAAGAAGCTTTGAAAAAATGAATGAATATTGTATCTAGAGAGTAATGTACAAATCTTGCCTTATCATTGCATTGGGTTGGGATTAGATAACAGACTAAGAAATGGTCTATAAAGATTCCTCAGTTGGGGAAGCTAGGATGGCTCAGCGGGTTAAGCACTCACTTTGAAGCCGTGGGGACTGAAGATTGAATCCCTGACCTGGCCTGTGCGGACCCATATGCTGAACTGGGGTGTGCTTCCCAAATGTGGTGAGGCCTTCAGTTAAAAAAAAAAAAAAATATTCCTCAGCATACAACACAATGTGCCAGTGAATATTTTGTATTCTTTATTATTATGGTCTCTAAAACAAAATTATTTTGTATATAGTGTCACACCTTTTTCATCACTTGTCTTGAGCTCCTTCAAAGAAGTGTACTGGGGAAATAAAATTTATTTTTATTCTGACTTTTTCATAATTTTATTCATTTCTTTTTCTGCTTGTCATTGGATGTGCCAAACCAAGGTTTAGTTAGTTCATGATCTGTGGATACATTTTTAAGAATAATACATTAGGGAAAGCTGGGATGGTTCAGCGGGTTAAGTGCTTGCTTTGAAGCCCCGGGGACCAATGATTGAATCCCAGCCCCGGCCCATGCGGACGCACATGCTGAACTGGGGTGTGCCCCCTGTTCAGTTCTTGCCGGGACCTATGTGGGAGGCTCCTGGCCCAGTTCCTGCCCTGTGAAGCCCTGTGCCCACCTGTGGAGTGAAACTATATGGAAAACTAATGTCAACTATGGAGACTGCTCTGGGCCCTCCCCCTTCTGTCTGTCTCTCTCTGTCTCTGTTTCTCTCTGTCAAAAATCAATAAAATAATTGTTTAGAAAAAGAATAATACATTAGGTAAGACTGTTGAAATAGTGAAAGTATTCTTTCTTCCCTTTTCTTTACTTCTGATGGATTCATATCAACAAAAGAATAGTTTTTCAGTAGGAAATGAGTCTTTCTGAGAACACAGAATGTGTTAGCTATGTTGTAAACCCCCGAGTGATCTATTTTAATATGGCTAAAAGGTCTGTCTCTGAACAATTTATATCTCAGTGTCTCAAGGGCCAGGGAAAGTTCATTATTTTTTTACAGTAAACATGTCAAGCTCCAAGAAAGTTAAAAATGTCAGTCATATATAAAAGTACTAATTTAAATCTTTATAGATACCATATTCTATTATATCAAACTTTTTAATAAATATCAATAAACTTCCATATAATTCCTATAATTTAAGGCACATAATGATTTTGCTAATTTTATATAATATAGTCAGAAATAACAAATATATTTTTTAGTAGTCATTCCTCATTATTTTCTATTTTCACTTTTATGAAATTGAAAACTTATGAAAAAAAATTAAGCTGAATACATCACCTTAATTGAACAGAATAAGCAAAAGTATTTTTTCTAAGCACATTTGAGCCTTTCTTGATTTTTTAGGCCATTATTGCTAAACACAAACAGTGACATTTCTACTGATGTGTATTAAGTACCATAATATATACATATATATATTGAGCACATATAAACCATTATACAATAAGAAAGAAAGTTAATTGGATGTGGTGCCAAATATCTCAGGCAAAATAAATGATCAATATTAGCTTTGGCATATATTACAAAGAAAAACTTAAAAACTAGAAATAAAGAAGGAAAAAGTAGTATAGGATTGAAACCTAAACCTGAATTACTTCTTTTGAACTTCAAACACAGACTGAATAAAGCAAATGGGAAACAGAACTTTAAGAACTCACCAAGCTACATTTTAATAGAAACACATCCAAAGCATCTTAGTCATCACAAATTCATACTAGCATCTTAAAAAGTCTAACTCATTAGGAATGTCTCCAAACTCAGAAATCTTGACAGTGTTTTATTTTCTCAGGAAATATATTTTAGAAAAAGACATATGGTTTTTGGTTTCATCTTGTCATCTCCTACATCCTACATGAATATCGAGTAGAGCTAAAAGCTACAGCTAAAAATAACTAAAAGATATGATAGCAAGCAATCATTTATATCTTTTTCTCATTGGTCCAATGGTTCCTGGTTGGTAGTTTAAATATTAGTAAAAGTAAATTATATCTACAGGTAGTTCCTGCAGTCTATATATATTTTTTTAATTTATTTTTATAGTCATGATTTAACATATCTGTGAATTGTAGTACACAGAGTACAAATTTTGGAAAAATACAGACTACATCCAAATCCCTAATTTTTCAGTTTTTTAATTGTCATATCTGGAAAAAACTGCAAAACTTTTATTTACCCCAGTTAACTAGCCTACCAAGATAGAATATTGTGAATAGCTGAGCACATTGCTCAAAATTAATGTTGCTGCCATGTTGTATTCATAGCACTTCTTTCATACCCTTTTATATCTCATAATAGTCATAAATATAAGAAATAGTGTAAAAAGTCATTTTCTCTTATATTCTTATATTTGTCTTTAAATTAGTTTACATTCACGCAATCATTCAGATTACTTTATGTATTTTATTTAGTGGTCAAATATTTCAAAAACATTTATTGGTCTCCTAATATGTGCCAGACATTGCCAAATGCTGAAAATAAAAAAGGAACAAGGTACAATCCCTGCTCTCAAGCAGATTACACTGTATCAGAGAAAATTAGAAAAAAAAATAGCATTAAATATTACATGTGCTATGAGATATACAGAGGTTGCCAAAAAATATATACACATATTAAAAGAGGAAAAAGGTATATTAAAATTATAATACTCAATATACACAGATAACAAAAAATAAATACAAGCTACGTTTGACTTCAGCAATTTCAAGAGGTGCTCAAAATTGTTACTGTCAGCATCCAGAAACTTCTGATTATAGCGAACTACAGTTTAAGCAACATTGACTAAAGTGTCTACTTGTATTGCTGTGCATGCCATTTCAATCTATCATGTGTATCAAACTACTCAAGAATGCATGCAATTGTTAGGCATGTTGGAGGTTCTGTTGCATACTCATGCCTCCATTGCCATATTTCCACAACATTCTCAAATTACAAATACTACTTCAAAGTGGTCTTGCAATCCTCAAATGGCAACCATGCTTCCGCCATTTTCTTTGACTGTCCTGCCTGTCACACAGTGACACAAGCATTCATTTGATTAATGCCATCTTTTGAGTGAATCACACTACACATTACTTCCATAATTCAATTCAACTTAAAAAAGTAATACATAGATAATATCTCTTATAATTAGTATACATTTTTTGGCACCCTGGGTATATAATCAGACTTCTTAGAAAAGAATAATGCAAGAAGATAATTTTAGAGAGTATCTGTTTAAATTTTTTAAAGTGATATTTAAACCAAACCTTAAAAAATTAATAGTCTTTTCTTCTTGCTGAGTAGTATTCCATTGTGTAAACATACCACAACTTCTTTATACAATCATCCAAGGACACTTGGATTGTTTCCACAACTTGGTCACTAGAAATAGTGCTGCGATGAACATTGGGATAAATATATCTTTGTGAACTAAGGTTTTTAAGTTTCGGGGGGTAGATACCCAGAAGAGGGACTGCTGGGTCCTATGGTAATTCTATTCTTAACTTTTTCAGGAATCTTCCTACTGCCTTTCATAGAGTTCCAGCAATAAGAAAAGATGAAATACAGCCATTTGTGACAACGTAGATGGATCTTGAGATCATAATAATAAGGGAAACAAGTCAGACTGAAAAAATTAAGAACCATATAAATTCACTTGTAGATGGAATATAAAACTAAAAGTAACAAAGAAACAAAGACTCATGGACACAGTCAATAGTTTAGGGGTTACCTGAGGGTAAGTGGGGGAAGGGTGTAGGAAAGGGCCATCAAATATATTGTGATAGAAAGAGAACTAACTCTGCGTAGTGAGCACATAATGCAATACATAGGCAATGTAATGTAGAATTGTTCACCTGGAACCTATGTAATTTTTACCAAACAATGTCACTCCAACAAATTTAACAATTTAAAAAAATATTAATAGTGAAAAATTTAACAATTAAAAAAATTAATAGTGCTTCTCAAAAGAAAAACAGAAGACACAGAAGTATGACATTTTAGGCACAATAAACAAAGAAGAGAATATAAAGCCATCCATTTGTCATTTCATATCACTTTTAATCTCTTATTTCCACACTTTATGAATGTCCTGGTAAGTATTCTCAGACACTCTTTCTTACTCTATAATCAGTCCTAGAGATCTTTCCATGATATTGAAAAAAAGTTATGTTCCTAATTACAGTACTCTAATTTATTTCAATTGTCCCCTACTAATAGTCATATATGTTGTTTCCAATTTGTTTCTGTTTAAATAATGCTAAAATAAATATCTTTTTACATGTAATTTTACTCATATGTAAAATGTTCCCATAGGCTAAGTCTAAAAAAATAAGATTTGGGGGTCAAAGAGTAGATACGTTTACAATTATGTATATATATATATATTTTTTTTTTTTTTTGACAGAGAGAGAGAGAGAGAGAGAGAGAGAGAGAGAGATACAGAGACGGAGAGGAACTGTTCCCCCAGTTCAGCACATGGATTCGCACGGGCCAGGACCGGGACTCGATCCTCAGTCCCTGGCGCTGCAAAGTGAGCACTTAACCCACTGAGCCATCCCATCTTCCCCTTATGTATATTATTGACAATCTACTTTTCCTAATGGTTATATTGCCCATGGTGCCCATATTAAAACCAGCACTCCATAAATGTCTCTGTTTTATCATAGCCTGGACAACAATGTAAGTTATTTCTCATGTATTTTTAGGTGATTTTCTAATTTCATATATCTATAGATAACTATACATATATGTAGTGATAGATATAGATATAAATATAGATATAGATAAATACTTTGTTCTTTTTTCCTTCTCATTTATTTTTCAATTACATTTGATATACAATATTACATTGGTTTCAGGTGTACAGCATAGTGATGAGACATTTATATAATGTACAAAATCCTTATTCTGATTCTTCTGGAACCCATTTGACACTATATATAGTTATTACAATGTTATTGACTACACGCCCTATGCTGCACATTCTATGCTGCACTTTACATTCCTGTGACTATTTAGTGACTATGAATTTGTACTTTTTGAAGTCTTACCTTTTTTTTCACCTACCTCTCCCACTCTCCTCCCATCACCCCAATAAATCTAGTATCCATCTGACATCATCCATAGTTATTGCAACATTATTGACTATATTCTCATGTTATACCATATATTTTCATAACTATTATTTTGTAATCATCAAACTGAACTTTCCCTTATTTCACACTCCTGAACTCTCATCCCATCTGGCAACAGACCAAATGTTTTCTATATCTATGAATCTGTTCCTACTCCACTTGTTTATTTTCTTCTTTGGATTTCACCTATCAGCAAAGTCAACTTGTATCTGCCTTTCTCTGTTTTACATTCCACTCAGTGCAATACCTTCCATGTCTTTTGTTCAGAGATTTTAACCCATTTAAATTGAAGGTAATTGTAGCTATTGCCATTTTATTATTCATAATTTTGCTTTTTTTCACCATCTTAAAGTAGTCTCTTTTACATTCCTTGTAATACTGGTTTAGTGATGATGAACTCCTTTTAGCTTTTTCTTGTCTGGGAAGCTCAATATTTGTCCTTTGATTTGAATGACATCCTTGAGGGGTAGAGTAATCTTGGTTGTAGGTCATTGTTTTTCATCACATTGAATATTTTATGCCATGTATTTTTGGCCTGCAAAGTTTCTTTTAAGAAATCAACTGACAGTCTTAGGAAGCTCCTTTATAACTTACTAGTTGCTTTTCTCTTGCTGTTTTTAGGATTCTCTCTTCACCTTTAACCTTGGCCATTTTAATTATAATGTGTCTTGGTGTGGACCTAGTTGAGTTCATCTTGTTTAGGATTCTCTATGCTTCCAGGTTAGGGAAGATTTCAGTCCTATTTCTTCAAATCAATTCTCAATTCCTTGCTTTTCTCTTCTCCTTTTGGTATTCCTATGATGATAGTGTTCTTATGCTTGATACAATCCTGGAGGCTTCTTAAGTTATCCTCATTTTTTGGATTCTTTTTTGCTGTTCTGACTAGATGTTTTCTGCTACTTTGTCTTCCAATTTGCTGATTCAACCTTCTGCTCCACCTGGTTTATTGGTGATTCCTTATATTGCAGTCTGAATTTCAGTTATTATATTCTTTATTTCTGATTGGTTCTTTCTTATCATTTGTATGTCCTTCTTTATGCTTGTTATTTCTCTGTTAAAGTTTTCGCTAAGTTCCTTGAGCATCCTCACAACCATCATTTTGAGCTCTATCTGATGGGTTGCTTGCCTCTAACTTAGTTCTCTGGATTTTTCTATTCTTTTATTTGAGATGTATTTCTTTGTTGCCTTTTTTTGACTGGCTGTCTGGGTTTGTTTCTATGTATTAGGTAGATCTGTTATATCTCCCAGTATTGTTGGATATCCTTATATAGTAAGGAGCCTGTGGAGTCCTGGCACTGTCTCTCTGGTCACCTGCACTGGGTGCTCCTATGTATTCTGGTTTGGTGCCAATGCTTTGCGTGGAACTGCTCAGTAAATGCCTTAGAGCACACAAATGCTGGCTGCCACTGTCCTGTGGCCTGTGAGTTTAAGTAGTTTCATAAGAAAGATTGCAGTGTGGGTGGGGCTGATTTCTCACTGGAGAAAGTGCCTCTGGTGTTGGTGTAGTTGAGTGAGGTGGGGTCCTAGTGAGTCTACAAGGTGGAGTAAGTGGAGATCACCAGACCAGTCAGGTTCAGATTTGGCCATATGGGGGCTGGTGTAACACAGGAAAGATGACTTCCACCATCCAGCTAATTGGGAAGTAGACCCACCCAGGAGAAATAATGACTGTTCTCTAGCCCTTGCCCAAAGCCATATACCTCAATCTGCCCCTGTAAACCTTCAATGCCCCTTGAGTCACTGTCATCCTTCAGAGTACTTTTCTCTTCCAGGCACTGTGACCATAATCTATAAAATACATGTTGTGCAGGTAATATCAGAATGAAATATTTTCACAAAATTAACATAGTCACTTTGATCCCTTGTATACAATATTAAGCAGCACAATTGTGTAGTTCTTCTACATCGACTTTCATTGAATCCAATGGTGCAGCCATCTCATTCATTTCTACATATCTTTAGATATTTAATTTCAAATATAAATACTCTATAAAGCTAATTTTACTGCATAATAAAAATGCTTTAATACTGCACTAAAATCTAAAATGTTTCAAATTTTATTTTTAAAATACCTTAAAGCAATAATCTATAGAATCTCACAAGCTTTAAGATGACATGATTTGGAACAGTCATGGCATGCTATCATTTGAAAATAACAAAATAGGCAGCATAATAAATGCATTAAGTAAATCATAAGGTTTTTACAAAGTACTAATGATTTAGCCTAAGCATGCTGTGAGAGTTCAGTTATTAAATCATTCTTTCCTAGATGCCAAGAAGTGGACGCCACCCTGCTGGAATCCTTGGCCAAAGGAGATTCCAAACACAGTGAGAAATTAAAAGCTTTGCTGATTGGATTACTATAATACATAATGGTCAAAATGAACTCAAAATGCAACTATTTTCCCATAGTTTTCTTGGAAATAAAACTAAGAAAAGTAAAATTCTTTGGAACGTTAGGACATTGGAGAAGTCAGTGCTTTTAAGTACACATATATTACCAGAATTCTTATTATAATTATGTTTGTTTTGAGTTTTTTTCTATAAAGCAGTCAATAGCAAGAATAGCATTTGCAATGCAGTCCTGTTGTCCTGTTGCATTTAACCACATGCTGGTCAATGATGGACTACATAGACAGTGATGGTCCCTTAAGATTATAATGGAGCTGAATTTCCTGTAATAAATGAAGGATATGTGGTTCAGGTGAATTTTTTTTTTTTTTTCTCTTACAGGGGCAAGATCTGTGGGGCTTGGTAATAAATTCCCGCTCATTCACAGCACCTCAATTTTGAGTGCACAGATCACATCCTAGGCAGTCAGCCACTGGTCAGTCTGTTTCAGCACAGAGGAGACTATCCACCAGTGCTACATACTTAGAAGGTGCCACAGCCCTCCCAGACCCAGCTTCATGGTCTTCAGAGCACATTGCTGTAAATTCTTTGTTGAGGACCTAAGACCCTGCATAAGACTCAGGTCCTCAGGACCTACCTTAACAAGTGTTAACTGCCACTGCCACTTTAGTGAGAGTTTTCTGTGGTAATGCAGAGCCAGTCTGTCCTTGTACTTTGGAAACAGTAAACATCAGGATGTGAAGTTGTAAAGCATAGATTTGTTTTATTCCTTCCATCAATTCAATGTCAGAGAGAGCCCTTTGTGCTAGATCAGGTCAACAAAATGAAAAACAAATTTCCAAAGTCAAAATATTGAATCCTCAGATCTATACTTCCTCTATGTTACACATTCTTAAAAAAAAAAAAGAAATGCATACCACAAGCTTCCTTAATCTGACCACTGCTTCATGCCATAGCTAAAACTATGTTGCCGTGACAATCCCCGATGTTCCTTTATCTCTTCATCTTGATTTATTATTGTCACTGATCCACAGGCCACATTTCACTCCTTCCTGATATTTTTACTGTACATTTACTATATTTTTAAGTGTTTTGGTACACAAATACTTACCATTGTGTTATAATTGCCTACAGCATTAAGTACAGTAACATGCTGTACAGGTTTGTAGGCTAGCAGCAACAGGTTATAGAATATAGCCTAAGTGTGTAGTTGGCTGTACTACCTAGGTATCCATAAATGTACTCTAGTATGTTCTCACAATGATAAAATTGCCTAACAACACATTTCTAAGAGTGTAGCCCTGTCATTAAGCAACACATGACTATATTTCAGTTTTCACTTATATAATTTTATTCATAATACAAAAGGGAGAGATAAAAAGGAATCAAAAAAAGTATCATTGTCCTACATTTGTAAACAGGGTATACAGCTCTAGTAACTTCATTATCACTTGATCAGTAATTATAATCGTTATACTTGTAAGTCTAACATGACCATATATTTTACCATGTTTTGATAGTGACTCACTTTTGAAAACTCAAATTGACATCACTGTGTAACACAAGTGAATTTCCAAGGAGCAAGAATTGTTAGTCAGAAAAAAGAAAACAAAGCAGAACAGTTGCTTTGGTTTACCTACGGTACTAATTTGGGAAACCATTGTTGTATACTGCCAAGATAATAGCAGAGTGCCCTCTAGTGTTAGTTTAGGGTAGCCCTCATTTAGTTTAGATTTCTGCTCACCTCTACAGAGTATTACTAATCCTGTGTGTTTTACCTTGAAACTTGAACTTTCCAGTAACCTTCATCAACTCCATTCCTGGGCCAGAGTCGAAGCTAGTAAAAGAAAACAACATTTACTGTGTGATTACTATGTTCTAAGTACTCTACTATGCTCTTTAGTTGTGCTATAATAATTATTACTATAACTCTAGATAACAAAAACAATTTTTCAGCCCCTCTTTTACAAATAAGAAAATTGAGATCTAGAGAGTATAAGTTATCCAACTCAGATTACCCAGCTTTGAAGACACAGTACAGAAATTAAAACCCAAAATGTGTGATGTCAGAGTGCTGACTTTTTTTTTTTATTTATTTTTTTAAAAGAGAAGTAGTTTTTATTTTGTTTTGTTTTTTTAATATATTTTTATTTATTTATTTATTTTTGACAGAGAGGGAGCGAGAGAGAGAGATACAGAGACAGAGAGAGAACTGAACTAGGGGAGCTCCCAGTTCAGCATATGGTTCCACACGGGCCAGGGCCGGGATTCGATCCTCGGTCCCCGGCGCTGCAAAGTGAGGGCCTAACCCACTGAGCCATCCCGGCTTCCCCAGAGTGCTGACTTTTAATGTGTTTTTCTCTTTTATCTAACAGTTTCTAAACATCTACATTAATAACCAAACATATCTCCAAAGTAAAATAATAATTCTGAGTCTTTGGACTCTGCAATTAATTTGTGGCTTTTCAAAAAATGTAAATGAATAGACTGGAACCATTAGAATCCATTGATATACTAATGATAACTCCATGTGAAATGTTTCAGAAATATAATTTTAAACCTTGGTAAGATTCCTAAAATGTAAAGTCTATGAAAAAAACAAACAAACAAAAAATAGAAGCCATTTAATCTTTACTTTGCAACCATCAATGTAATACGTGATTCACACAACAATCTTCAGTTCTTAAGTTAAAGTTGTTGAGGAATAAGATATTTACTCATTGTCAAAGTATCACCACACAGATTACCTGTTAAAATCAAAATATAATTTTGAAAGAGAGGAATAACAAAAGGGAAAAGGTATCTTTATAATGCACAGATTTAGCAGTTATCACCTTAACATTAGCAACAGTGGAACTACCTGACATTATATTAATACATATTAATACGTCTCCTCATGTAACGCTATGAGAAGGTCACAATGTTACCTATGTAATAACTCAACAGAAATGTTTAACCTAAATCTAATCATGATTAAACAATTAGTACAATATGGGACATACTATAGACCAGGGGTGTCAAACTGGCTGCATGTGGTCCCCAAGATAATATTTTTGTGGCCCACGATGCTCTGAAATAAAATGAAAATAGAAAAAAAATTGTTATGAAGAAAATAGCGCTTAGGGGAGATTGAGGCAATACCGTACACACAATTCCCTCGTTAATCCTTTTACTACTAAAGATGAATGAGTATACACGTGGCCCAGTACCTTTCCTGAGGGCCTATGGGCATGTATAAACGCGCTGACTCAGTTCCGGCGACGTTTGTAAATGTGATGTGACCCGCGTGAATCTTGCCTGTTGCACCAAATGGCCCATGTTTTAATTGAGTTTGACACCCCTGCTATAGACAGTTAACTTGGATACTTCAAAGATTTCAATGTTATCCAAAAAAAAAAATGTGTGATTATTCTAGAATGGTTAAAGAACACTGAAGTGATATAATAATAATAATAATAATAATAAAAATAATAATAAAAAGAAGTCATTTAAAAATCAAACTATTTTAGGGTTGTCACAACTACAGGCATCTTTTGCAAGGATAGCATTCATCCACAAAAGACAAACTTTCCTAGAAATCAAAAATATAAATTATTTTTCTTTTTTTTGCTTCTGAGTTTGTACCAGACTATATTTACTGCCAGAAATTAGCTTCAGATATAACAATGGTAATAAAACTGTCATGTTGGATTTGCTTATGTACTTTTAAATGATATTATAAGTGAGTTATAAACTAAATGCATAAAAGAAAAATGTGTATGGCTATTGATCTTCCTTAAATGAGAAGGTTTTGCTGTTGCTGTGGTAGGGAGGCTTGCCACAGGAATGTAGACAGCTCATAAATGTCCAAAATTAAAGATAAAGTGGCTTATTTTAATATAATCAGAGAATTGAAATTGAAATACTAAATGTTCTCTCATCTAAGAATTCTATACAATATTATTGCAAAAGCCATTACAAATGATTAAGTAAAACTTTGACCTTGAACTGTGGGTCATATTTATTGGAAGAATGAGAGAGAAATAGGGTTAATACATATATCAGGAATTCACCCAATATGGTGAAATATTATAGAGACCACAATACCTAATTTTATGCTTTCCTTGAGTAATATTACAGAAAAAAAATTAACTTGAAATTATCTCAGTTTTTCATTTCTTTATACTTATGTGGATGTAACCCAAGGTATCTTGGTCAATCTCACAAGTGATAGTGAATATACAACAAAGATCACAAAAGTAATGTTATCCTGATTGAATGAAGAAAATGTTTTTTTATGTGATCAATCACTCCTATATTTATTTTATCATTTCATGACTTTCTTTATATAATATTATTTTAAGAATGTGCAACATAAAAATATTTTAATAAAAATAATATGTCCGGTTTTAAATTAAGTGGTAAAATATGTGTCCCCAGCAAGTAGAGTGAATCCCAAATAATTTTCACATAAATAACACCATGTTATTGCACAGAGGTCCTGAATGTTAGCAATCTCAGATCTAATATCTTTCATGATGAAGAGGAGCAAAATATTTGCATCAGAGACTACTTATTCTTGAAATATCACTGAGTTTAAATAAATGTGACATTTTTCAAATTATAAAATGTAATATCTACAACTGCACTTTGGTAGTTTTAACTATTTCCTTGCCACTGAATAACTTTATTCATGTAGTTAAAATTTCAAAGCTAACAATAATTAGTATTTACTGCAGTGCCTGATTATAATGCTCTGTCTTTGAACAATTTTTGCTGTTACACAGGTCAGTTCTGAAGCTGATATTTTTGCTGTTTCATTGTGAAATAAGACCTCATGGTAACTCCTAATATTTTATTTGAATTACATGTTCCTGTTTTAATTATTAGATATTATTACAAACATTATCATAGCAAATGTGTTTAGTAATAATTATGTTTACGATATTACTTAACATTCTCCCTAGTAATTATCAGCAGGGAAGGGAGACACCTATCTCCTGTTCTTAGGATGCTCTCAATTCATTTTGAAGTTCTGAAAATTCTCCCTCTGACCTCACTTTAGGTTCAGGAGAGGATCCATTTGCCCTTCCTTAATATTCTTTTTTTTTTTAATATTATTATATTTTATTGTTAAATTTAATGGGGTGACATTGGTTAGTAACAATCAGACAGTTTCCCAATGGACAACTCCACATCACATCACCCATGCATCGCATTATGTGCCCAGCTCCCAGAATCAGGTCCCCCTCCAACCTAATATATCTGGTGCCCACTCACCCCTTCCCACACAAATCTCCCTCCTCCTCCCCCCTCCTCCCTCCTCTCCAGGTAAACACCAAACCATTGAGTGTGTCCACAATGCTGGTGCCCTCTCCCACCTCCCCTCCCTCTCTCCCTCCCACCTCCTCCCCTTTCCTCAGGCAATCACCAAGTTATTGGGTGTGTCCATAGGTCTCTGTGTCTTTGTAACTTTCAGTTTTATATTCCACCTATAAGTGAGGTCATATTTTTCCGGATTCTTTCATTCTGACTTATTTCACTTAATAAGATAGTCTCTAGGTCCATCCATGTTGCCAGAAATGACTGTACTTCATCATATCTTATCGCTGAGTAGTATTCTATTGTGTAAATGTACCACATCTTCTTTATCCAGTCATCTATCGAAGGGCATTTTGGTTGTTTCCATGTTCTGGCCACTGTGAACAGTGCTGCGATGAATATGCGGGTACAAACATCTTTAAAGATTAAGGTTTTCAGGTTTTTTGGGTAGATGCCCAGTAGTGGGATGGCTGGGTCATATGGTAATTCCATTCGTAATTTTTTGAGGAATCTCCATACAGCCT
>PVKE010029317.1:0-20340 GCA_004027555.1 Craseonycteris thonglongyai | reverse complement strand
TCAGGTTTTTGGGGTAGATGCCCAGTAGAGGGATGGCTGGGTCATATGGTAATTCCATTCGTAATTTTTTGAGGAATCTCCATACAGCCTTCCATAGTGGTTGTACCAGTTTACATTCCCACCAGCAGTGTATGAGGGTTCCTTTTTGTCCACAGCCTCTCCAGCACTTGTTATCCCTTGTCTTGTTGATTATAGCCATCCTAGCAGGTGTAAGATGGTATCTCATTGTGGTTTTAATTTGCATTTCTCTAATTGCTAGTGATGTTGAGCATTTTTTCATGTATCTGTTGGCTGTTTGTATGTCTTCAGGAGAGAAATGCCTATTTAGATCTTCTGCCCATTTTTTAATTGGATCATTTGTTTTTTGTTGTTGTTGAGTTGTATGAGTTCTGTATATATTTTAGATATTAGCCTAAGGTGGCCAGATTTTAACATTGGTAAAGCGGGACACCATTGACCAGGGGGGAGGGGGTTCTTGATTAAAAATTTGGTCTATCTCCCGCCATTCCCTAGCTTGTCGTGCATTCTTTCCAAATATCAGGACTTTTTAAAAATGCCACAGGACGCGAGACAAATTGTTAAAAAGCGGGACTGTCCCACCAAAAGCGGACGTCTGGTCACCCTATATTAGCCCCTTATCAGAGGCATTGTTTACAAATATTTTCTCCCATTCGGTTGGTTTCCTTTTTACTTTGTTGACGGTGTCCTCTGCTGTGTAGAAGCTTTTTAGTTTGATATAGTCCCATTCATTTATTTTTTGCTTTTACTTCCCTTGCCTTTGGGGTCAAGTTCATAAAGTGCTCTATGAGCCCAAGGTCTGTAAATTTGGTGCCAATGCTTTCTTCTATGCACTTTATAGTTTTGTATCTTATGTGGAGGTCCTTAATCCACTTTGAGTTAATTTTGGTATATAGTGACAGTTTACAGTCCAGATTCATTCTTTTGCATGTGGTTTTCCAGTTTTCCCAGCACCATTTACTGAAGGGGCTTTCTTTTCCCCATTTTATATGAAAAAAAATTTAAAAGGCTAAATAAATGGAAACATATCCCATGTTCATGGATTGGAAGACTTATTAGATATCACTCCTACCCAAAGTCATGTACAGATTCAAGGCAATCCTTATCAAAACCCAACGACTTCTGCAGAAATAGAGAAACCCATCCTGAAATTCATATGGAATCCCAAAGGGTCCTGAATAATGAAAACAATTGTGGGGGAAAAAAGTTGGAGGATTCATGTTTTCTGGTTTCAAACTTACTACAAAGCCACAGCAACCAAAGCAGTGTGGTCAGAAAGGTAGACGTATAGACCAATGGAATGGAATAAATAACTCAGAAATAAAACCTCACATATATGGTCAAATCATTTTTGACAAGAGTTGACAAGACCATTTAATGGGAAAGAACCGCCTTTTCAACAAATGGTGCTAGGAAAACTGAATGTCCACATGCAAAAGAATGAAGTCAAATGCTTACTTAACGATACATTAGTACACAAAAATTAAAAATGGATCAAAGACCTAAACATAAGAGCTAAAACTACAAACCTTATAGAAGAAAACACAGGGTAAATCTTCACAACACTGGATTTGTCAATGATTTGTTAGATGTGACACTGAAGGCACAGGAGACAAAAGAAAAAATGAACAAATTGAACTTCATAAAAATTTTTACAAATTGCATCAAAAGTAAAAGGCAACTCAAATGGAAGAACAAATTTGCATATTATACAATGATAAAAAATAATGTGTAGAATATGTAGAGAAATAAAACTCAACATCAAGGAAACAACTCAATTCAAGAATAGACATTTCGGGGAAGCCGGGATGGCCCAGTGGGTTAAGCGCTCACTTTGTAGCCCTGGGGACCGAGGATCGAATCCCGGCCCCGGCCCGTGTGGACCCATATGCTGAACTGGGGAGTGCCCCCAGTTCAGTTCTCACTGAGGTGAGACCCCAGCCCAGTACCTGCCTTGTGGAGCCCCAAGCCCACCTGTGGAATAAAACTATGTGGAAAAACCAATGATGTGCAACTATGGAGAGGCCCATACTCCTCGCTGCCCGCAGTTCAGTTCTTGCAGGGACCTATGTGGGAGGCTCCCGGCCCAGTTCCTGCCCTGTGCAGCCCCGCGCCCACCTGTGGAGTGAAACTATATGGAAAACTAATGCTGTCAACTATGGAGACTGCTCTGGGCCCTCCCCCTTCTCTCTGTCTCTCTCTGTTTCTGTTTCTCTCTGTCAAAAATCAATAAAAATAAATCTTTAAAAGTTGGGGGTCATCTTATACACGAGAGTAACCCGTGTATTGATTTGTTAATGTTGGGTTAGAAAAGTAGGGCTTGTCTTATACATGGGGGCATCTTATACATAGAAAAATACGGTATATTGAAGAACTCATTCAATATTAAATTCTATGATTGTACTAAGGAGACAAGAAAGGAATATCCTGAATTTTTAGGATCTTTGAGTGTATTGCGACCCATTAGCTTCAGGTATAGCTTGATCCGGGTATATACATGGTGTTGGGCTCCAATTCTCTCCATCTCTTGCCTCTTCTGCTCTCTGAGTTGCCTTCAGTCTCAGGGAAACTCTTCTCATGAGGGGGCGAAAATGGCTCATAGCACCTCCACAGGGACATCCCAGCAGCTCAGCAACCCTAACAGAAAGAAAGTGCTCTTCCCTCTAGTTGCAGAACAGGGAAAATGTTCTAGGCCACTCAAATTACATGAGACCCAACCTACAGGTTAAAGAAAGTAGAAACACAAGTCAACTTCCGTGTGAAGAGGGACATGCAGATAGCTAAGAGAACCTGTCAACGCATGGGTCTTACACTTTCTGGTCTTTTTAACATAGGTGACTTGGATCCAGAACAGTTTGGGGAGAGTAGAGCCACAGGACTGGCTGCCACCAAGAACTGCTCACTGAACCGCTGTCAATGCCATGGAAGAGACGACAAAAGAACTTTCCCTTCTGTCCTAGCCCCGCCCCACCCCCAGCCCAGGGAGCTCTAGGGAAGGCACCTGGCTCAGGCTTGGCCAATGAGAATCCTGCATCCCCATGGACCAAGTTCAGAGAAGGACACACGATCCAAGCCAGGCCAGCCCATCAGCAGCTTCCAGGGCCTGAGAAAGCGGGCAGGACCTCAGGGCACAGACCAGCAGGCTGCTCAGAGGGCCCCGGTGGTACCGTATGGTCACAGAGCTCCGGGGCCTTTCCCTGAAGACACAGCTTTCTCTACCCTCTGCTGGCCCAGGGACCTCCTCCACCTGCCGCCATTTGTTTGGCCTCCGAGAGCATTGCTTGTCTTACTGGTGTCTCTGCAGAGAGTGCCTGGAGCCACGTCCACGGGCTGGTGAAGACGAGATTCCAGCCCACAGCGTGCATAAGAGGAAAGGGTGGTTTCCATTGTGACTGAGACCACCATACACGAGCTGGCTCACGCTAAGTAAAGCTGAGGTGCAAGTGCTCCGTGGAACAAGCACGTTCAAGAGAGTCCAGGTCCTGGAGGAAGGGAAGGGGACTTCTTTGGATAACGCTGTCGAGTGATGGCCCCTTCCCCCTTTACCAACAGTCCAAAGCAAGGGCTTCTGGGAGAGTGTGAGAGCTGCGGTTTGGGGACAAGGACAGGTGTGGAGTCACCTGGGCCATGTGAAGGGTGAGAGGGCTGCTCTGCTCAGGTGTGTGGGGAAGGGGAGGCTGCTGTGTTGGCTGCATGGGTAAGGTGACCAGATCTTAACATTGGTAAAGCGGGACACCATTGACCGGGGGGGAGGGGATTCTTGATTAAAAATTTGGTCTATATGGAGCAACAAAAATTTTCATAGAACGCAAAAATAGTATTGTAATATATTTTTTAAAATTTAAACATAAGTACAATTTACAAATATAATACATTAAAAATTATGTATAGTATTATGTTATTCTTTGGCATATTTCTCATTTGAGTGAATTTTTTTTAGTAGATTGCTGTCGTTTAAGAGGTCATGAAATTTTTCACAAGAATTTGTTAAATTATATTTCACACATAAAATGGCTTCCAAAGTCTGAACACTTAATTGTGATTTTTCTGATGTCCACACTTTATTTACCGTAGAAAAAACACGTTCAGTCGCAGCATTAGTTCCTGGTAAGGACAGCGCGTATTCCACAATTTTTAGTGCATTATTGTATGGAACATGGTTTGTTCCAAAATGATGAAATATTTCTAACCCTTTGTTCTCTATTGTGATTTCTTCTGATGCCCAAGATTTAACCTTTTCCTTATCGATATATTTTTTTAATAATGATACCTCATTAAAAAGATCATTTTCAGAAATATTACTATATGGGAAATTTTGAGTAATATGATCAAATGATTTTTGCACAACATTCCAATTAAGTTCTTGTTGTAATGTAACCCAATGAAAATGTTCAATATCATTGAACATTCCTTCTCCTGTTCACCCTGGTGGTGTATGGGTGAGGCAGGGAGTGGGGACCCCCCCCAAATATATATCAGCCCAACAGCCCTATGTCTCCTCCTTTATTATTAGGAAACAAAACAGCAACAACAAAAAATGGCATCATGAATACGAACAGCATTGTCACAATGATTAGTTGAAGTGGTGTTTTTTTTTGTTTTTTGTTTTGTACTGTGTCCTCAAATTTAATGGATTAATGTGTCTTGTATATATAAAAAGAAAACCTCTAAAACAAACAAACAGAAAACGGTAATGTACCGTCCATTCTTATAAATAATCTATGCAGTTACTATAGAACTTTTTAACGTGACTCATGATATCTGCACGATTTATTGCACCTTGTTCTTCTAGCTGGCTTATATATACTATTACGGATAGTTAACGGAAGAAAATTATGTTCTAACTGCTCTTGACACTGAAATTTTTAATTATTAACTTCATTTGCTACTTCGATTACTGAAATTTTGTCACCTTCAATAAGTTTTATAGCATTTTGAAAAAGAGCTGCTTGATTGTGTACAAACTCTAGCCAAATTTTTGAAGATTCTTTTTCAAAACACTCTTCTAAAATTCTAGGACATTTATCCTGTGATAGAAAGTAGGATTTCAAAGGATTGTATATTTTCAAAATTCTTTCGACAGCTGGCAAAAGAGCTAACCAGCGCGTTTTACTGTATCCAAGTATTTTCTGATATTCGACTTCCACAGTTTCACAAAACTCTTTAAGCATTTCAACGCGCACAGTGTATATATAGAAATAAGAATATATTTTAATAACAATATTTTCCACATCTACGGGCAACAAGTCAGCAGCTGTTTGAATGGCATTATGTATTATGTGCGCTGCACAACCAACACCAATAATGTTTTGATTAAGGTTTTTGTTTAATTTGTAAAAAATATTATTTGTACCTCTTCTCGCTTTCCCTCCAAAATTTGCGTTCGTGTTGTCAGCACAATATGCAATCATTTTATGTTTTAAATTGTTTTTTTTCCAAAATATTAATAATGGAACTGAAAATTATTTCAGAAGTTTCGCCGGGCAAAGAAACAAAATCTAAAATTCTAATTTTTATTCCAGTTTCCGAACCAAAAAATCTAATAATGGTTGGAAATAACTTTATATCCTTATGATTAGATGCATCAGAATATATGGATATAAAATTAATTTTTTCTAGATTTTTGTTTAATTCTGAAAATGCATATGGGGAAAGCACATTACACACAATTGCCTCGGATTTTGTTCTAGTACAGGCAAATTTTTTGTTGAATAACTTTTTGACAACTTGTGATGTACAGTCCATAGATCTGAAGGAATGATTGTGATTAATAGCATGAAAAGACATAAGTCCTTCTGCTAATGCTAATTTCTTTTCTTCGTCTCCATAAGTTGTTTTCCGAAAAAATTCCTGTATTTTGGAGGAAGATGCAGCAGTATTTAAATATCTTTTATGTTTCTGTATCTCCAAGTGCTTTGAAATATCATTCTTCCCGCCGTGCGAAATAGAAAATTCACCATTACATTTCTCACATTTTACCATGTAATCGCTTTTGGTTTTTTAAATAAAAGGAAATTCACTTCTTAGATCATCGTTGAATTTGCATCCTCTTTTCTTACTCATTATGTTAAAAATCTAAAAAAATAATTAAAAATTATATTATAAATTAGTATATACATATTGCTTAAAAACACAGTAAGTAGGTACTTAATTACATGAGCATATTTTATTGTTAGTTTATAAATTAAATTGATTTGATTGTTATAAAGTAACTATATTTTAAAAATTATTTTAATTGTAATCCTATATTTCTTTCTAAATAATAACAATACTAACTTGTATTATTTTCCCTCTGAATTTGCCGTAACGTAAGTTGTAAGTGTCACTTTCAAGGCCAGCGCTAGACTTTTTGCCGCCACTATAAAATACAAATAATACGAGTGCTGTCTGCTAAATTCAAGAAAATTTATGTATTTATGAAATAAATAAATAACTTACCTAAATTATCTGAATAGCTGATTTGTTGGCATCACATATTTAACTAGCACTAGCACGCAGTACGATGTGTATCGTCTGAGAGACAGTTACAAAATGTTTTCATCGTTGCCAATGCCAAAAAATGCCATTGTTCATTAAGTCCAAATAATGGTGGTCGAATTCTAACAACTGATCAACAATGCGAACTTTGATAAGCAGTTCTCAATAGTGAGTTCTCAACAATTATTTGTTATTATTAAAGTTTAACATTATAAAATTAACAAAAATAATATGAAACTCATATCCTGGCGAAATAGCCACATGGCCGCTGAAAACCGTATATTTCCTTCCCATTCTCCCGTCGCTCCCTAGCTTGTGCATTCTTTCCAAAAATCGGGACTTTTTTAAAACGCTGCCGGACATGGGACAAATTGTTAAAAATCGGGACTGTCCCTAAAAGCGGGACGTCTGGTCACCTTGTGCATGGGGGGACTTTGGGATGAAGGCAGCTGGCCGGAGTCCTCATGGCCCCTGCCCCAGGGCCTCCTGAAAGGGCAGAGACCTCGCTTCATGGACGCTGGGCACATGCTGGAGGCTCGGCGCCCGGTGCTGAGCACTCCGGCACCTCTCTCGTTGATCTGCAGATACCCTTCTGCACTAGAGTGGGCTTCCTTGCAAGATGGCCGAGTCCAGGTCTGGGCTGCAAGGTGCAAAGGGAATCCGGGACATCTTGTACCAGAAACTAGGGAACTCCCAACGGCTCACCAGGGTCTGGTTAAAAGAATATCGGAGCTGGCTTCCAGTGACCAAGTTTGAAACCATTTTGACTCAAAACCAGTCTGGGTGGTAACGGACGGTAATATGCTGCTCCGGCAGTCACCACTCTAACCGGGCGGTGGCGCTTGCTATTACTGCTCGTGGGACAACCTGGCACTGTATGCCTTATGAACAGGTGCACTGACAAGGGCCCCACCCACTCACACAGCATTCCTAACAAAAGTGCTCATCCTGATTCTAGGGGAAAAAAAGATCAGTCAACTCCAAAGTGAGAGCATTTCTGCAAAACAACAGCCTGGATGCCTCCAAAATGTCAATGCCATGAACCATCAAAATACGTAAAATAAAACAAATAAAGGCTATGGAAATCTTTGATATTAAAAGGGAATAAAGCTAAGGAGCCATAACGTGCAAAATCAATGTGCAAATTTGATTGAATCCTGGATCAAAAATATGAGCTTCCACAGATATTTGTGGCATAATTATGAGAATTTGAAAATAGATTGCACATTGGATACTGTTGAATTATCGTTGGTTTTCTTAGGTGTAGTGACGGCAGGCTGGCTATAGGGGCAAACACCTTTCTTCTTAGATGTCTGCTAGGGTGTCTGTGGGGCAGTGTGTCTTCGTTCAGGCTGCTATTACAGAACGCCATAGCCTGGGCGGCTTATAAACCACAGCCTTTGTTCAGTTCTGGAGGCTGGAAGCGGGAGGTCAGGGTGTTGGCACGGCTGGGTTGCAATGAGGACCCTCTTCTGGCTGCAGACAGACCAACTCCTGGTATCCTCACATGGCAGGAAGAGGGTGAGGGAGCTTTTGTGGATCCTTTTATAGGGGCACCAATTCAATTCATAGAAGCTCCACCCTCATGACCTAATTACCCCCCTCAACAGCTCACCTCCTAAGACCACCACGTTGGGACATTGGGGGTTAAAATGTCAACATATGGGGGAAGCTGGGATGGCTCAGCAAGTAAGCACTCACTTTGCAGCCCTGGGGATTGAGGATCGAATCCTGACCCTGGCCGGGGCGGATCCATATGCTGCGCTGGGGTGTGCTTCCCATGTACAAGGCCCCAAGTTTGCTTCTCACTCCCCAGTTCGGCCCCTGGCTCGAGGGGGCGTGTCTCCCATGTGGGAGGCCTTGGCCCAGTTCCTGCCCTGTGCGGCCCCTCACCCACCTGTGAAATGAAACTATGTGGGAAAACTGATGATGTGCAACTATGGAGACTGCTCTGGGCCCTCCCCCTTCTCTCTATCTCTGTCTCTCTTTCTGTCTCTGTCAAAAACAATAAAATAAATCTTAAAAAAAAGATTCAACATATAAATTTTACAGGAACACAAATATTCAGTCCATAACACAGCTAGAGCATCACAAGTCTACAACTGTCAAACTGTCCCACATGCACAGATCTGTGTGTGCAGCTACATGTCTATCTCTACATCGTATCTATGGAAAGAGACAGACAGGAACTGGTGAATGTAGGTGACAAGCGTACGGATGGTAAAGGAATCATTGTTTCACCTTGTTTGTATGTTTGAATTTTTTCAAACTAAGGAGTTTTGGGCAAAGGTTATCCCCTCCTCCTGTGGTTCTTAAGCAGCAGTTCCTAAATATCATCACAGTATTTGGTGGTGTCCTTGGGGATGAGGGTAATTTCATTAACAAACTCTCCAGGCTGCCTGCAAAAGGCTTCTGTCTCAGGGAGGCTCAGGCCTCCCCGCACCCCCTACCCCCGCCCAGCAACCTTGGCAGCCCCCTGGGCTGCATCAGGTATCGGGCTTGGAAGTCCTTCACCAGAGTCCCCCCTACACACGCCCACCCCCTCCAGTCCCCGGGAAACTTCCAGCCAGCAGTCTGGCTCAGGCACAGGCATCTCCAATGTGAGGCAGGCAGGTCCAGCCGGAAGTGCACCTGCTCCCAGGACTGCAAGGGCCACTGTCTCCTGGTCCCCACCCTCTGTTCTTCTCACCACCTGCTGCCCCAGCGGACAGGTCCTGAACGATAGCAGAGACCCGCTGGCTCAGGTCCAAGTCTGCCCATCGGACACCCCAGGACTCTCCAGGCTCACTAGTCAAGAGCATCCCAGACAGAACCCCAATATGCACCAGATGGGGTGCTTCACAGTGAGTGATGCTTGTCTCTGTTAAGGGGGGAGAGTTTCCCATTGCTCCTTCAGGTGTCCAAGCCCCCCAACTTCTGCCCCAGAGCTTAAAGGGCCTGAGACTCCTTAGGGGGTGGACAGGGCCTCTGTAACATGAAGGAGAAGACCCCAAACCAGGTGGTCACCTCCCCAAGGGGAACAAGCGGGCCCCGGTGACCTGCGTGCCCTCAGAAGGCCCGGGGTTTTCTCTCCTCTAGACCCACTCGACTCCTTTCCTCTTGCTTCCTTCTTCCTCCGGAGAGCCCGCAGAGAAAACGTACCCCCAATGCTTTTGTACAGACACAACCTCACAGCTGTGGGCTGTTTTCTGGGGTTGTGGGGGAAAGAGAAAGCACTGGACGAGCAATTGGAGTGATTACGTGGGTCGTGAGTGTGTGGAGACACAGAACGACACTCTGTCTGCAACTTTGCAATTGCTCCTGGCTGAACCTTGTGATCCAGGGGTGTCCAACCTTTTGGATGCCCTGAGCCGCACTGGAAGAAGCAGGATTGTCTTGGGCCACACATTGAACACACTAACACTAACGATGGCTGATGAGTTCTCTTTTTAATTTGCAAAAATAATTGCATAATGTTTTTAAAAGCTTTATGAATTTGTGTTGGACGGCGTTCAAAGCCGTCCTGAACCACACGTGGCCGGCGAACCACTGCTGCGCAAGCTCGCGATAGACCCCACACCTTTGAAAGTGCATCTTAGAAACCCACCACAAGGTGGCAGGATGGACCTAAAAATGAAGTCATGCGGCCGCTGTCAGCGGGACTGGAACCGCACCACAGAGGAAACCACGTGACCCCCCGCTTCACACCACGCGGCCCTCTCTCAGGGCAACAAAATAACCCCGCAGTCACTGGGCCAGAATCAAATGTGTGCCATCCACAGTCACAGTGCCTCCTCTCCTGGTACATGGTGCTGCCTCCTGTGGCGCTGGAGCTGGGCCAGGAGAGCAGGCACGTCGAGGGCCATGCGAGAACAGTCCCCAGACAGCAGCAGCGCCACAGCATAGGAACAAGCAGGCTTATGTTGTAGCTGACGTCAGCACCTCAGTTTATCTCCTGTGGTCTCACCACCTCCTGTGTCCTCCCCAAGCAGACTGTGCTCCAGAGGCTTTGAGCCCCTCGGGCAAATGCCTGAAGTCTCACCCGCAGACGCAGGCCTCCAACCCCAGCCTCTGCTTCGTAGCTCCCCCCCAACCCCCGACACCCACACACACACACTGCTGTGCTGCACACTACCTGGCTCCCCCTGGTTGGTTAAGTCAGGGGAGCCAGTATCATGTGGCAGTCATTGCATCTTATGAGAACCTTGATGCTCTGATGGTCCATGAGCTCAGACAGGACGATAGGGGCCCAGGGGAAGGGAGACAGGTGGGACAGGGAGGGTGGCTTTATAGAAAAGGTGGAGAATGTGTGGGGATGCTCAGCTCCAACCCGTCCCCACGGAAAGAGGCGGGAGAAGGGAGGACCCGGCTTTCAATCCTGGCACCACCACTTCCCAGCACATCGGCTCGTTTCCTTTTTGTAATGCTGGTGGTGATCATCATAATTTGTGTCTTAAGAGGTCTGCTCGGGATTAAATATACAAGGGCTGTCCAGAAAACTTCCAGCCGTTGTCAATAGAACGAGAACGGCTACGTGGCTGCATACTTTCCAGACAGTCCTTGTCAATAAAAGACACGTAATCACTCACATGCACTGTTGGTGAGAATGTAAAACGGGGCAGCATTTATGCAAAACAGTACAAAGGTTTCTCAAAAAATTAAAAGTAGAACTACTATGTGATCTAGCAACTTCATTTCTGGGTATATATCCAAAAGAATTAGAAGCAGGGTCGTAGAGAGAGATTTCTACACTCATGTTCACAGCTCATCGTTCACAGTATCAACATGGAAGTGACCCAAGTGCACATCAATAGATGCATGGATAAAGAAAATGTGGTCTATACATACAATAAAGTACTATTCCATCTTAAAAAGGAAGGGAATTCTGACACATGATACAACTTGTGTGAACCCGAAAGGCATTATGCTCAGTGAAATAAGCCAGTCACAAAAGGACAAATATTGGATGAGTCCACTTCTATGAAGCACCCAGTGTATTCAAATTCATAAAGACAAAAAGCAGAATGGTAGTTCCCATGGGCTGGGAGGAAGGACCGTGGGGAGTTCTTGTTTAGTGGGTATAGAGTGTCAGTGTTGCAGGATGTGAAGAGTTCTGGGGATGGTAGTGCTGGTTGCACAACAATGGGAATGCACACCTAAAAATGGTTAAGATGGCAAATTTTATGTTATATATTTTTTAATTAAAAATTGATCAAATTATGAAAAGACTAAGTAAAATTAATCAAAAATTATGTATATATGTAACGTAATCTGCATCTGGTGGCTTGATCCAGAACTGTTTGTTCTTCCCTTGTGTGGCTACTGCTTCTTTGAGAGACGGAGTCTATACCCTCTCACTTGAGCTAGAATCTGAATGGACTTGTGACTAATTTGTCACCAAAACAATGTGACAGAAGTGGCACCAAGTGACTTCCACCTAGATCAGAAGAGTCCATTCAGCTTCTGCCTTATGTGCTGGGTCACTTGAGTTTGGATCCCTGAGCAACCCCGAAGCAGCCGTGGAAGCTTGGAAGTCACGGACGACCCATGCGGACACGCTGAGGTAGCCGCACCAGCACAGTCCTGGCCGTAGGATAGGGGAACTTCTGAACTCCTGACACGGAATCCATGAGCATGATGGGACAGTGTGTCAAGCCGCCATGTCCCCACGTTCCTATCGTTATGCAGCAACCGTCACTGGGGCCCTGGTACTTAGCCCACATCTGGAAAGGGCTTCCGTTTGGAGTAGCCGGGCGGTAGCACTGTTCTGCCTCCACCCATGTCTCCTGTCCTCTCTCTCCCGCCTCCCTTTCTACAGATATGTAAGGGCATTTAAACGTTTTCTGAGGGTGACATGGATTGGATTAGCAAGGGACATTTCAGAATTCTCTAATGTCCTCTGAGTTAGTGCTTGACAATGAAGTTAGGCTCACCAACTTCATAGAAAGATTGTTTCTTGGGAAGGCTGTACGCCATCTGAAGTTCTGTCTTCAGAATCTCCTTTTCTGGCTGACTCCCCATCTTGTTACAGAGGCGTGGTCTGTTCGTTTGGCTTTTTCAGGTCGAGCTGCACTGGGCTACAGCTTCTGAGCATTAAGCATCTCTCTCCATTCCCAGCCCTTCCCTGGAAGCTCTCGATCGCTCCAGGAAATGGAGTGGGCTGCCAGGCCCAAGTGCCACTATGGTTTGTTTGTGACTGTGCTGTCCCCACAGGGCACAGGGCAAACAGATGGAGGCAGGAGAATCAAGGCACATGGGTCTCTTCCCCACCCACCTTGCCACACACTTGCCAAGGTTATCCTGGGCAGGTCACTGAAACCCCGGACCTCCCTCCATTTGTAACACCTGCTGTGACAAAAGCCAGGAGGTAACCAGCCTAGCCACTCATAGTTCCTGAGGTGCATCATTCGGTGACAGAGGTGACTATTTAACTTAGGCTGCTGAAAGGGACAATTCAAAACCAACCCTGCTTCCTCCTCCTCTTCCTTTTTTTTTCTTGAGAGATGGTGTGAGTGTGTGTGTGTCTGAGAGAGAGAGAGAGAGAGAGAGAGAGAGAGAGAGAGAGAGAGAAGGGTGGGGGGCCCAGAGCAGTCTCCATAGTTGCACATCATTAGTGGTGACATGGTTTCACTCCACACAGGTGGATGTGGGGCTGCACAGAGTGGGAACTGAACCGGGGGCCTCCTGCGTGGGAGGCAAGAACCTTCGCTCCTGAGCCATCTCAGTGGTTACCAGTTGCCCTGCAGGTCAGCATATGGGGTTTGCACTGGCTGGAGCCAGAATCGAACCCTGGACCTTGCAATTGCTAGGCAAGTTCTCAATCTGCTGAGCTATCCCGGCATCCCCCACCCCTGCCTTCTTGAAGCATAGGTACTCGTCGGGTAAGGCAGATAATTGAAATCAACCCAGTAAAGGAGTACATTTTAGAGGGACTTAAAGCATGAGAAGCCCTGGGAAAACACGGAGCAGGGAAGGAAGGGCCCAGGCATGCTGCGTGGTAGTCTTGGTCAGGGACTCCGAGGTGATATTTGAGCAAAGACATAAAGGCTAGCTATACAGGCATGTGCAGATTTTCACTAAGTTTATCTGGCATTAAAAACAGCCTGAGCCGATCAGCAACTCTTCTGCCAGAATCAAGGTTCTGCCCAGGGGTCTAACCCTTGCCCTGTTGTCAGCCCTATCGTTTATTACGAAGCTTACATATTTTTGGAAGAATAAAACAGCTTCTAAATTATCGGAGTCTCCTAAAAAACTGTGTTGTGGATGGAGCCTGGGAGGACCTCACATGGTCATCTGTATGTCTAGTGGGGTCAGGAGATCACCTCTCAGATCTCTTGTACTTCTGAGGGAATTCTGTCACCCTCTCGCTGGTAACAGAAGAGGTAGAGTCAGGGCTAACCTCCTTACAAGTGCTCAGTCTGGGCACCTTGTAGGTTTCGATCTTTAATGTGCTACATCTGGCCAGACGTTGTCCTTCCCCTGCCCCCTTGGCCCGTCCCCACCACCCCCTTCCTCTGTGTCCAGCCCAGGATGAAAAGCCCCTGAAAGATCCTGAGGCCTCCTGGGGTCAGAGCTGGGTCTCAGCTCTGCAGACAGCGCTGCTGGCCTTTGGGTCTGTGTGGGCCCAGGCTGCCTGGCTCAGCACCACTGGGTGGCACCATGGTCACGGTACCCCTGCCACACAGCCTGGGCAGTAAGCCTGCCTTGTCCCTGTCACCCTCCCTCCTCCCATTGGAACCCCTCACTCAGGTGGAAACCTGTGAAGGAGGCTGGACTGGCCTGTACCTGCCATTAGCACCTCATTGTGAATGAAGCTCTCTCCAGCAGATGTGACACCCCAGGGAGGAGAGGGGCGTTGTGAGGACTCTAGAAATACCCTTTCCAATACGGTAGCCACTAGCCACTGGGGACCATTTCATTTTAATTGTAAATTAATTGAAAATTAATGAAATAAAAAATTCAGCCCTCAGCCTTTCTCAATAGGCACGGTTCAAGCAAATAGCCACATGTAGCTGGTGACTATCGTATTAAACAGTGCAGATTTACTATCATCACGGAAGGTTCTCCTGGGCATCCCCGCCCCCAAGGCGCCCCTGACCATCCTGCAAGTTCCCCCGCCCTGTCTTCCAGCTCCTTCTCCCAGGCTCACCCCTCCTTGAAGGGACAGAAGGTGGCTTTTTTAGCCAGACTGGAGTGCAGCTCCGTCTAGTTCAGGGTCTCCTAGCCGGGCACCACTGACATTTGGGTCCCTAGGGTTGTTGTGGGGGGCTGTCCTGTGCATTGTAGGGTACGAGGCAGCGTCCCCGGCCCTACTAGCTGCCAGTAACCCCCCTCCCCACAGTGGTGACAACCAAAATTGTCTCCAGACATGTCACGTGTGCTCAGGGTGGTGAGTGTGTTGGGGGGAGGGGGAACAAAGTTGCTGAGGACCACTGGTCTGACTGCAAGGCCCTCTGCTCACCTGAAGGGCCTTGGCAGCTTCCTTTGGGAGGAGGGAGTGCGGTTTAACGGGTCCAGCCATTAGCATCCCCAGAATTGCCTGCTTACTCACTGTGTCTCCCCTGTCTGGAGCGGGGCCCTGAGGCAACAGGACCTTGCTCAGGAGAGCTCCCACGGAGTGCGGGAGGGGGCCGAGGGGTTTGCACTAGGAGGGAAAGTAACCGGAGCTACTGACCTGTTCTGAGGCCCTGTGCCCAGTCCTACGGCCTGACGCAGGTCCTGGTGGCCGGAGCCCCCAGTGCACAGTTCAGAAGCCGAGAGAATACAGAAGGGCACTGACCCTCTCCAGGGGTCACCAGGCAGGTACACTCTTAGGTTCTGATAACTCTGAACGCCGACCACACTCTCTGCCTTTCCTCAGCCCTAGCTGCTCTGTTGCTATTCAATCATAGCTATTAAAACAGAGGCAGGGAAGAAGTGGTTAATGTGCGCCCACAAATAATTCCCAGATGTCTACTTTCTGCACGTGCAGGGCCATCATCAGCGGCCACCACAACAGATGGTCGTAACAGGAGTGTCTGCAACGACCCAGGTGCCCAGCACCACCCCCGAGCCGCGGCTGAGTGAGGAATGACTCCTTTACAGCCTAACAATTCACGCAGTAATGACCCAACATCACTCCTCTGGGAACTGGGCCCAAGAAATATATTTTCGCAGGTAACTGCAAATAAGAGCCAACTCGGCAAAGATGAAGACTGAATAAATCTCCCCACCCCTAGGAGAATTCCCACATTTTGACAAGAGCAATCCATACGCACTCTACTGGATCGGAAGTGCCTGAGACGGGCTGGGCACCTCGATCATCACCAGCAGAGCCCAGCGGAGCCAGCAACCTGTTCCTCCCCACAGACGACGCAGAAAGGCCAGGCCGCCCCATTCTTCTGCTCCACGTGGTTTGGGGCTAGTCCAGCAGGAATCTGGGGGGCAGGGTGTTCTCTTAGAGGCCTGGGTGAGTTTCCCAGCTGGTGTGTGAAGGTTAGAATCTGGGCGGAGAGCCGTTGAAATAATTTTCTTCATCTGGTTCACTGTCAAACTCCTGTTCATCCTTCAAATTCTGCTCAAAAGTCACTGCTCTGTACCTCCGTCCCTGAACCCGGGTCTTCCTCACTCCACCGCTGGGTCAATCCTGATTCCACAGCTTCTCCAGCCCAAAAGGTCACCGTTCCCCGTAACATTCAAGGGGCAATGGGCTGAGACCACAGGAAGCCCAGTCCTGTGCCCCGTTCCTCTCCCTGGAGAATTCCAGAGGCCACCTTCATCGTCAAGGTCCCCACATGCAGCGCAGCTGCGGCTGCTGCCTGCACCCAGTGCCAGTGCCACACACACGCCTGGAGCCGCCCTTCTCTGTCCTATCACCCCCTCTCACTGCCCCTGCCTTCCTTGCCCCACTGTCCCCCATCACAGACACAGGACGCTCTGTGAGTTCCCAAAATACACACAGGACAAGAAACAAACGTGTCCTGTGGGGACTATAATGCAGAACAGAGAAGCTTCAGGTTGGACAGGATCAGCCCTGCTTTGGGCACCGGCCGCCAGCCCATAGGGTGCTCACCTAGGCCTGTCTGTTGCCCTGGGGCTAGGCCCAGACAATTCTGTGGTCCCCACCTCCTTGTAACCAGACCCTCCATAAGGGTATGGCCCAGCCCTGCCCCCAGCCCCCTCTGGGCCCAGAGTGGGCAATAACCTGTTATTCCGCCCTCATCTGGTATCAGCTGCCCTCCCTTGTCACCAGGTTCACCTTCTCCAAGCAACTGTGCTCCTGGCGAGGACAACCATTCACAGCAGGGGGTCCAACCTGCGGCCCAGACGGCTTTGAATTTGGCTCAACACAAACCCTGAAAACATTATGGGATTTTTTTGCGACACCCCTCCCCCCTTTTTTTCTTTTAGCTCATCAGCTGTCCTTAGTGCTCGTGTATTTTACGTGCGGCCCAAGATAATTCTTCTTCCAATGTGGCCCAGGGAAACCAAGAGCTTAGACGTCCCTGATTTACAGCTACAAACAGGATCATTTAGCTTATGGGTTAAAACTTTGAGTTCAGGAATAACTCTATGGTTTTAAGTTTTAAGTATTTTAATCAAAATAATAGTATTCTTCCCAATTATGAAGCAGAAGCTGTTGGAGGCTTAAAATGGGAACATCCCCAGAGCCTCCCCGGCTTCACAAATGTAGGGGTCCAAGCTTATGCAGTGTGTCCTGTGCTGTCATAATTGTAGGTCAGTCCCTCTGCCAAACTGTCAGTCTTTCGAGGTCAGGACAAGAATAACAAATGTTTATGCTGTTAAAACAAGACAACAGGCCCCAAATGGAGTCACTTATGCTAAACCACCTCACCAAACCAAGATGTAATTACAAATGGAGTCTTAACCCGTCCATCGGGAACCACTTGCTTGGTACTCGTTAGGTACCCTGCCTGTTAGACCCCTGCTATCCCCTAACGCAAGAGTGCCCCATCCACAGCCCAGGACGGCTCTCAATGCAGCCCAGCACAAATTCGAAAACTGTCTTAAAACATTATGAGATTGGAGATGCTGGGATGGAGTAACAGGTTGAGTGCTTACCTTGCAACTGCAAGGTCCTGGGATCGAATCCCGGCCCCGGGTCCATGCAAACCCATATGCTGAACTGTGGTGCAACTGGTAACCACCGGGATGACGGTGAAGCCTCCCATGCAGGAGGCTTCCAGTTTGGTTCCCCCCACCCCACGTGGCCCCACACCCACCTGTGTGGAATGAAACTATGTCACAACTAATAATGTGCAACTATGGAGACTGTTCTGGGCCCTCCTCCCTTCTCTCTGTCTCGCTCACCTTTCTCAAACAATAAAATAAATCTTTAAAAAAAATGACATTATGAGATTTGTTTGTGATTTTTTTTAGCTCATCATCTATCATTAATGTATTTTATGTGTGGCCCAAGACAATTCTTCCAGTGTGGCCCAGGGAAGCCAAAAGGTGGGACACCCCTGCTTTGGCCGGTTTTTTGTTATGACTTCCCTGTTCCTGCTGCCCTCTGTCTCTAAGAGCCTTTTATTTGATACAGCATCTCCAGCTTCTTTCTATCTGCTACATCGGATATGGCCTTATTTGGATCAAGTTTTGCTCAAATATTGGCTTAAAGTTTTAATATAATTCAGTTTGTCTTTGTTTTTTTAAGATTTATTTTATTGTTTGACAGAGAGAGAGAGAGAGAGAAAGAGAGAGAAGAGGGAAGGCCCAGAGCAGTCTCCACACCACACGTCACTAGTTTCAACATAGTTTTCATTCCACAGGTGGATGTGGAGCTGCACAGGGAGGGAACTGAACCAGGGGCCTCCCGCATGGGAAGCACTCTCCAGTTGAGCAGATGGGTCCACAGGGGCCAAGGCTGGGGCTGGGACTTGATCCTCCTAGGACCCTGCGCCCTGCTGCTGCAAGGGAAGCGCTCAACTCCCTGAGCCATCCCTGCATCCCCCAGTTTCTTTGAACAATGTATTTGGCAAGCTCTATTCCAAGCATGCGCATGCTAACTTTTAACAATGTGTTTGACAGGCTCTATGCCAAGCGTGCGCATGTTAACTCATTTCTTCCTCATTACAATCCTATGAGACAGGTGCTAACACATCTTCATTTTCTGATGGAGAAACTAAGGCACAGAGAAGCTGTGTAACTTGTCCAAACTCACAGAGTTAGCTGGTGGCCAGGATTTGGGCCCAGAGGCCGTGCATTGGACTACCACGTCCCCAGCCTTCTGTCAGAACATTTATGCCTCTGTCTTGCACTCCTAGAACCTAGGACAGCTGGCTGTGTGACTCAGAAATGGGGGATTCATCTTTCACTAGGGCCAATCTGAAAACGCCAGATCACCAGGGGCTCTGCCAAGGGTCTCTCAATGACCCCACAGACACTGCTGGGGCACCCCACTTCTCTGCTGTGTGTCAGGTCAGAATCCATGGTGGTGGGCAAGAGGGGGCAGATGAATCAGAGCAGAGGCTGGCCTCGCAGCAGCCCCAGCTCCATAGAGAGGACCAAGGACCCTGAGGGCTGGAGGCGACAAGATGCCCAGGTTTTCCTGCATTCTGAGGGGCTTAGTGGGCTAAGCGCCAAGTATGGGCGCTCCAGCTGAGGGGGACGTAAGGGGCCTGAAGGAAGCACAGGTATTCTGAGGTCAGACACCTGGAATGTTTTTAACACTAAGCTTCTGAGAGACTAGAGAAGGGTGAAGAAGCTTCCATGGGGCCCGGAACCAACTTATAGGATGGGACCTGGGCTACTCAGCCTCTTGGAGGGGCAGCTCCTTTCTCTGTACAGAGGGACAGGTTGTCCTGCCATAGGTGGTCTTAAGTGTTGAAGGAGGCGGTAGATAGGGAAGTTGTTCAGTTCAGGGTAGCGGATGGGTTCAGCCATTGCATTCTGAAAAGTTTAGCCTTGCGATGTCCTTCCCAGTCTTCCATGGGCAGGGTGGGAGAGGTGGCGGGAAGTCCCTGTGAAAGGAGTCTCCTGCCTGGCCAGTCGCTCCAACCTCACTTCCTGTCTTCCACAAGGACTCCCTAGGATGCATTACAGAGGAGGGGGAGGAGGGTGACTAGGAGCTGAGCCTGGCTGCCCGCCCTTCCCCCAACACTTGCCCAATTTCAAGGCCATTGTCATTTAATGCCAGCCCCATGCCAGGACCAAGGGAGGATGTCGAAATATCCAGAAGAATGGAAACCTAGTGATTCTGCTGCCCAAGGCTGAGCCAGCTCCCATTCCCAAGTCTGCGGTCACCTGGGTCCTCACATCTCAGTGCAAATAGAGGGATGCTTTAACGACAATAAACAAACCCTGTTACTGTGCTCTGGCTTGAAACTTCTCCGTGGCTTCCCTTGCTCCTGAGGTACATGTCAAAACCCATGGAATCCAGCACCTGTCTGCCATCCAGACGCATCTCTCTTCCCACACTGTTCCTTCCTACTTTGGAACCTTTGCTAGAAACCCCCGTCCTTGCTGTCCCCAGCCCCTATCCTGTTGTTGTTTAATGACTCCACATCCCAAGGCCTAGCACAGTGCCTGGCTTGTGGAGAGGGCTCCGTGATTATTTTACGAATGAATGGGTTGATTAATGGATGGGTATATGCATGTAGGGAAATGTAATACCTCAAAGCAAGTACTTTGGGCCGAAGCCATTATTATAGACACCACCAGCATCCTCATCCGCAACCACCAGCTGATTCACTTGCACAATCTCTGGGCACCTGCAACTTCTAAAGCCACAGAAAGGACAAAACCAAACCAAAAAGCACGCCAGCACCCCAGCAGGTCAATCAGCAAAACAAAGGAGCTTTTCATTAAGTACTAAAGGCCTGAGGCTCCTGCTGTAATCCTCACCCCAGATGTGCACCGCCCCCC
>PVKE010029316.1:0-20336 GCA_004027555.1 Craseonycteris thonglongyai | reverse complement strand
CCTCCGGCAATCACCAAGCTATTGAGTGTGTCCATAGGTCTCTGTGTCTTTGTTACTTTCACTTTTATACAGAATGATACTTTTAAACACAAGGAGAACCTATCATTATTTGCTTGGAGCATCTTAATGTCTTTCTTATACTTTTATAGTAAAGACAGACTAACTTCTTGACAGAACTGTGCATCAACAACTTTAAATCATCTCAGACTTCTTCTTGCTTTCCTTCTACTGAGTCATAGATGATTGTTTTATTTCATTAAACTTTCTTTGCTCCCTCTCACCACAGGGACTTTGCCCACACTGGTCCTGTGCTCTTTCTCTCCTCTTTGCTTCATGAGTTCTATTCAACTTGACATTTTGGCTGTATCACCACACCCTCAAGAAAGCCTCATTTAACCTTCCTGACCACATAAGCTCTTCATGTTTATTTTCTTCACAGAATTCATCATTGTTATAATTTTATATCCCTTCATGGATTATATCTGTCTCATACAGTCAAGTGTAAATTCTGTGAGGCTATACCTTTGGTAGAGTGTGGTTAGGATTGTATTTCTGGGACGTGATATAGAGATGCTGCACCCATATATATAGGTTGAAGTAACTTAACTCTGGACAGTGTAGTTCTATCTCTATACCAAGTGTGTTCAACCCACAGCCCGCAGGCCACATGCAGCCCAGGACATTTTTTAATTCGATCCAACAAAGATTAGTAAACTTCCTTAAAATATGAGAATTTTTTGAGATATTTTTTAGCTCATCAGCTATCATTAGTGTTAGTATATCTCATGGGTGGCACAAAACAATTCTTCTTCCAATGTGGCCCAGGAAAGCCAAAAGTTTGGACACCCCTGCTCTATGCTATAATACCTAGAACAACTTGGGCCTTGTTTTACCAAAAAGTTAGCCACATGAACACACATACACACACAGTAGACTCTCACTTAATAGACGCCCATGGAGATTGGTAGGTGCTGAATTAATGTAAGTAGACTTTCCATTAACTGGAACTCAAGCAACCAGCAAAATCTCAAGCAACTGACAAAATTGGTTGGAGTGCCATTTGCTTGAATTCCGGTTAAAAGAGAGTCTACTGTATATTTTTTACTAATTATGACAGAGTAGCTACTAATTGTGCTAAAAAACCTGCCATGTTTGGATAGATGTAATATAGGAATTAAAATCTAATTAATTAGAGGTTTGTTAGACAACGTCACAATTTGCGTGACTGACAGTCAGACCTAAAAGATGGGTATTTCAATCCAGTTGTCTGAGACTGCAATTCCTGGGCCCTGTCTACTCGTGGGTGGTATTATATGGCCAGAAATGTAATACAATAACTTTATTTTTCAGCTATATCATATTTATGCTCTCACATGTAGCCAGCCTTTGAATTGTTTTTCCCTTAAAAAGAGCCTTCCTTGTATATTATGACTAAATTTGGGCCCTACTGATAGCCCCAAAACCACAGTAAGGAAACAGGCTGAGAATTGCATTTTTTTAATTTTCAGGATGGTCCGAACTATTTCAAACTTCAGTCTTTTGATGACTTCATAGATGAATAACAATGTAGTTGGTTTTACCAAAAAAAAAGAAAAAAGAAACAAGAAGAAACTTAAAGGCCTTTCCTACTCTGCAACTGTGTCCCAGTAAGTACTTAATAATTAAATAAAGAATTCTTATGTGGCCTTGATATTTAAATGTCAGAGACTCGGTTTGCTATACAAACAAAATTTGATCATTCTCCTTGTAAACAATTTTCCTATTAGTATTATAGAATCTCTTAAAAAAAAAAAAAAATCTGACAGTTCATTTCAGTGGCCACAAGAGAGCAGTAAGAAATTAAAGCTTAGAAAGATGACTCACAGTCACACTTCATGTACGTGTATTTTGCTATTAAAAAGTGTTGAAAGACAGACCTGCTATTTGTTCTTAAGATTGGGAGTATAGTTTGAAATTTCTTAATTTTTAAAGCCCTTTAGGAAGAACAATACAGATATCATGTAGCAAATGAACTGAAAGAACCTGGTTTTAGGGTTTTAACAAACCAAATTCAAATGTGAAATTTGAAGAAAATAGTTTAGTCTGGGCAAAGTTATATCTTGAGTGGTCACCCAGCCCATCTCTTCTGATTACACCAGTCAGAAAGGTGTGCAACCATTTACAAAGCTTCTAGAAAATTGTGGCATCCTGTTGTAGAACATGACCAATACAGCAAATTGTTAACTGTTAGGAAATATATATTTTATGTGTAATCCTACTCTCTCATGTTGTAATCTAGCTACTATTTTAAATAAAATCTAGAGGTACCTTAGATCTTTCCCTAAGGCCTCTAAGGTCTACCTTGCCTATACAGACCTTGTCTTTTTTTTTTTTTTAACTTGGAATTTTAGATGGCATGAATTTTTAAAATAAATTTTAAAATCATGAATTTGCAAAATGACCAGCATTAGCTCACGTATACAAGACACTATAAGGAAAGATTAAGGAGCAGTGGAAACATACACAAGGGACATGAATAAGTAATTCACAAAATTAGGATCTCAGAGAGTCAATAAACATTAAAAAATTGTTCATGCTTAACAGTAAACAAAGCACTACAAATTAAAATGGGATACTTTTATATTACCATTAATAGATTAGCACAAATTAAAAAGAATCATAGTGATTATAGTATCCACTGTTAACAAGAGAGAAAAGACACAAACACTGAGACATACATTGAAACAACTTTTGTGAAAGCAGTTTGAAAATATGTATAAAAAACTCTTAAAATGTGAATTTTTGTTTTCATAGCAATTTTATTATTAGGAATTCTGTGAAAACAATGGGACAAAAACAAGTATAAGAAGAGTATAAAGAAATGTGAAAAATAAAATCTTAAGTTATCTCTAAAGGAAAATGGATTAAATAAATTAGGGGATAGTCATACAAATGAACTATGTATTTTGCAAATTATTAAAAATACAGCAAAGCTGTATTTGTTGGCATTGAAAATTCATGATATATTTTAAAAGTAAGTTTGAAAACATTGTATGACTTCACTTAGGAAGAAATTCTGAATGACTGCATAGAAAAATATTTGGATGATATACACCAAATAATAATTATTTCTGGGCAATGGACTTAAATGACTTTATATTTCTTCTATAAAATGTCCTGTAGAGTCTACGTTTGTACTATATTTGTTCATTTGTTCTTAAACAATTAATGCACATTACTTATAAAATCAGTAAAAACACAAAAAAAAACGTTACTTTTTTTAAAGATCTATTTCATTGTTTCAGAGAAAGTGGCAGAGAGAGAAAGAGAGAGGAAAGGTAGGGGGCCCAGAACAGTCTCCATAGATGTACATTATTTGCTGTGACAAGGTTTGATCTCAAACAGGGGGATGTGGAGCCGTGCAGGGCAGAAACCGAACCCAGGACTTCCCTCATGGGAGCTGAGAACCTTTGCTGCCAAGCCAGCCCGATGGCTCCCAGTGCACCACAGGGCAGAGTGTGGGTTTGCAGGGACACTGCTCAAAGACTGAGCTATCCCGGCATCCCAAAAGTTACTTCTATGTTAGAAAAAAATCCTTAGGAAAACCTTAAGAGTTGGTTTGGTGAAAACATGGCTTAATAAAATATGATCTATGAGTATCTATATGATCTGAATAATATGAAAGAAAAATTTATAAGCTCCCAGGGTATATGTAGGTTCTGTCTATACACTGCTACTATAACTAGATGAAAACTTAAAAAAAAAAAAAGAAAAAAGAAAAATCTGAATGGTTCATTTACTTCCTAAGGTAAATAATCTTGCTTTTGGAAGAAAAAATAAAACCCTCCTTACCTCTTTTATCAATGAACAAGTCAGTGGCCTGACATCCAACCTATTTCATTTCTTCCAGCTGTTCTAAGTAATCCTATCTTGTTGATTTTCAGGCCCATATTTAATCTAAAATTAATACAATCAAATATCTTTCAAAGGGATTTTATTGAATGTGGCTTCTGTGAGGTTTGAAGATTTCCTATATAAAAAAACTTCCCAATTTCTGCAGATTTGGAAAGGGATACTATGTTTTCTATTAGCATTTCTCATTTTTTTGACCCTGTTCATATTATCTCCATGACTTCTAGAATTTTCAATAACTGAATATTTCCTTATGAACCTGGTACTTGTTTAGACCTCAAAACAAACTGCAAGATAGAAGTTGTCTTCAGTTTGGGATGGCAAACCGGTTCAGAGAGGTTTCATATGTTGCCTGTGAATGGCGTACTGAAATTAGGAAGGTAATTTCCTGCGCTCTTATGGGCCCCTCGCTGCTGCCGCTCTTCCTTCTCCTCCTCCTCCTCCCCTTCTTTCTCCTTCTCCTTTTTTTTTTTTTTTTTAACATGGAGACGGCCCTTTTCCCCAATTGCTCACTTTTTTCTTCATAACATTTCCTCAGCTATTTGAGGCCCATGTTTCTCCTATCACTGAACTCTTCCAGATGCAAACACACACACACACACACACACACACACACACACACACACACACACACTATGCAATGCCTTTAACGAGCAAATTTTAGTGTTTTGTCATTTTCTTTCTGCCTATACCTGTGAGAACTGAGAGTTGAGCTGTGTTGGGGGGTGCAAGTCAAAGCAGCACTGTGGGCCACGTCACCCTGAGGGAATGCCCCATTTGCACTTATGGTTCTTTATTTGTGAAATCTGAACAGGCGTCACTGACACCCCCATTGGTCAGTTGCCGCTTTACCTCCCCCTCCCCCTTCCAAATGTAGTTTATCCTTCCTAGAAAAATAAAAGGAAAAAAATTGTCATAGAGATGTGAAAGTGGAAAAGGAAGTACGTTGCTCTGTTTTATTTATCACATCTGAAAATAAGTCTTTAGCAGCCAATTAAATTGTGTTTGATAGCCAGAGCTTTTAAATATTCTCAACCATGTGGCTCAAGAGATGGCTTAGAAGCAGGACACTGAAACTCTGGTTGCACAATAGAGATAGTATTGCCATAAATGATGAGTAAATGCAGTCGTCATTTCCAGACTTCCTCTGGCTACCTTTGAAAAGGAATTAGTTCACCGTGCCCTGGCCTTTGCCATTTGTGGTAAAGAGGTTTCTTGAACTTCTGAGGATCTCTTGATTTTACCACAGTCTTTTCCCATCCTCTTCTTTCCTGTTCTCTGAATACCACTCTTTCCACTCCCAGGCCTTTGTGTGTGCTTTTAAACAATATATTGAAGAAAAAAAAAAAAGTTTGAACTTAAAATAAAAACTCAAAGGGAATGAAACAGAGCAAAGACATTCAAACAGCAGACGGGCAGGAAGGTGGACATGTAGGAGATGAGGGAAGGGCTATGGGTGGGGCGAGGGATTAGACATGCGGGGTACTTCCTTTACTATCAGCTCACTGGAACTTTGGGTGAGTCACCTAACATTAATCTCATCTGAAAAAGGAGATGTGAGAGCACTTCCTTCACAAAATTCTGTGCGTGTGGATCCAGCAATATGTAAATCTCTTTGGAAAACGTTCCTCTAAAAACTCCAAATATTATTTTTACTTTTCAGTTTGCTTAGACTCCACATTTCAGGAATCATAAGGACGTACCTTGCTGACATTAAACCAGGGGAAGTGTTATAATTTTTTTTCTGTTTAGAAATGTAGCTTATTTAGAAGAGTTAATAAGTTACATGGAAAGTATGAGGTTGCTCAACTTGAAATAAAATGTCAGATTCTAATTCTAACATTCCTGAAGTGTCTAGTGTGTATTAGGTTCTCTATCTAGGCATTAATAGAAATAAATGAATGTAGGGCTCTGGAAAATAGAAACATGGGAGTGAAAAGTAGGCTTGAGTTAGATGTTGTAAGTTAAGACTCTGAAACCAGTTCTGAGCTCTTTCTGGCTAGTGGGCTTACATAAACTCAGTGATTTGGTTTTCCATCCATTCATCCAATAAACCATGTATTGATTCACTAAGCCAGGTGAGGCAGTAGCCCATCAAGAATAAGATAAAGTCCCTTTCCCCAGAAAGCACACATTACCATGTAAGAAGACAAAAAATAAACAAGTAAGCCAATGAAGAAACTGGATAACAGTAAGAAACAAGCTTCGTTATGTTCAGTTTTGAAAGGAAATTCAGGCTACTCTGAGAAATGGGTTGTAAGAGATCAAGAATGAAAGGAAGGAGATGAGTTAAGTCAGCTTATAAACTTATATAAGCTTATGTGAGAAGTTTATATAAATTTATATAAGCACCTATGTAAGTCAGGTACGTATTTTCCGGCGTATAAGACGACCGGGCGTATAAGACGACCCCCTAATTTTACAGTTAATACATAGGTTTAGGCCTATATTCGCTGTATAAGACTACTGAAGTGGGGGGTAGTCTTATACAGCGAATATAGGCCTAAACCTATGTTTTAACTGTAAAATTAGGGGGTCGTCTTATACGCCAGAAAATACGGTAAGCAAAGATAGTTCCATGGACCAGATGCATCATGTGATATCAAGTAGAAATCGTACATTCTTGTGGTACAGCTAGAAGTGTTTGGCAATGTTCCTCTGAAAGATAATCATACTGTTTGCCATCTAAACTTAGTGGTGACTGTCAGAGTTAATACACAAAAAACACTTGCACTTTGAGTTTAACTCATCATGATTTTCTTCTCCAACTAAAGAACATTGTGTCAGAACTTGCAATGTGGATGATACTTACTCGCCTTTACTCCCCTCACTACAACTTCTTGGATCCTCTAGCTTCACAATCATTGCAGGCAAGGAAGAGAAAGGGAGGCTCAGTAAGTTGCTCACATTAACATGGAAAATGAGAGGTAGAAGTGCTAGCAGAACACAGGTACTATGTCTGTACTTCACTAAGGCTGTAATCAGAACCATATTTCTTTGTAACAGAAAATCTGGGCTTCTAAGAGCTGCAAAGTGGAGATTTACCAACTGAACTAATCATGTAAAGAAAATGTCAAACTGCAATAACAGATTTTCATACTTCTGTCTGCCTAAAGAGCAGAGGTTGGGGCCCCTGCCCAGAATAGATCACAAAGCACACAATTATCTAAGCTCCACATTTCAGTAAAGAGATTTGTCTAAATGTGCCAGATATTGTTAAAAATACAAAGAACCCTGTTCATAAACACCAGGCTTTCTACTGATCCAAAAGCACATGTTTATTTGTGTGGTCAGTGGCCTGCATATTTTAAGAATCATGTAAATAATAAAGTCAAACTACTTTATTTGGTAAGAGTGAAATTGATGGCCCAATAATCAGACACATTTGTAAGTGGTTGTATCTCTGCATATGCTATTGATGAAACAGTGACTGTATACATGTGAGAGAATTTATAAAAACCAACTGCAAAATTTACATATCTCTTTATGGGAAGGACTTTTCTCTTCTTTGCTTCATAAACAGAATTAGAAAATAGAATTTTTTAGTGATAATTATAGTCACTATTCATTAGTTATGTCTGCAAGTGAAAAGAAATACAACAGCTTAAGACCAATCAGACCTGGAGTGGAAAATGTTTCTAACCATTAAATGTAATCAGAAGATTTCTAACCATTAAATGTAATCAGAAGATTTGAATGATTTGTTAGGTCTTACCAGAGTGGGGGGGGGGGGGGGGGAGAAAGTAGGTAAGTCTACTTCTGAGACTGAGACAATTGTAGTTCCTCCCATTTGAACCCTAATCAGGAAGAAAATTAAAGCTGAAAAACCTTTCAATCCCACTGAATAACATGCCCAATCATAACTAGTTTTCGGAATATGCAGATGTTTCTTTGAAATGCTTTAACTTTTGTTTTAGATCAATAAATGATTCTTTTTTTTTTTAAAGCCAAAGGTTTGACTGAGTAACCATTTTTTGTACACCTCTGCTCTTCTTGTAGGAACAGGCAACCTTAGAACACTACTCACTACAGATGGGGTAGCTGAGTCCAAGCTAAAGTTATCACCGATTATCAACCAATTTATAAAAGTGCTAGTAGAAAAATCAACACAAAGTTAAGCTTTTTTTTTTTCATATGTCTGTTGGCCATTTGTATGTCTTCGTGGGTAAAGTGTCTATTTAGGTCTTCTGCCCATTTTTTAATTGCATTGCTTGTTTTTTTGTTGTTAAGTTGTCTGAGTTCTTTCTGTGTTTTATGTATTAGCCCTTTATCAGAAGCATTACTTGCAAATATCTTCTCCCAACTGGTTGGTTGCCTCTTTGCTTCTTTAATGGTTTCTTTTGCAATGCAGAAGCTTTTTAATTTGATAAAGTTTTATTCACTTATTTTTGCTTTTGCCTTCCTTGCTGCCTAGATCAGGTTCATAAAGTCCTCCCTGAACCCAAGGTCTATAAGTTTAGTACTGATGTGTTCTTCTATACAATTTATTGTTTTGTGTCTTATTTGGAGGTCTTTAATCCTTAATTTTGATATATGGTGACAGATCGCAGTTCAGATTCTTTTGCATGTAGTTTTCCAATTTTACCAGCGCCATTTGCTAAAGAGGCTTTCTTTTCCCCACTGTATATTTTTCACTCCTTCATCAAAAATAATCTGTCCATATGTTTGTGGGTTCATTTCTGGATTTTCAATTCTGTTCCATTGGTCTGTGTATCTGTTTTTGATTATTGAGGCTTTGTAGTACAGATTAAAGTCAGGGAGTGAGAAGTCCTCAGGTTTATTCTTTTTTCTTAAGAGCTTTGGCAATTTAGGGTCTTCTGTGGTTCTATACAAATTTGATAATTTTTTAATCTTTCTTGAAAGCATGTCTGTGGGATTTTGATGGGAATTGTGTTGCGTCTGTATATTGCTTGGGTAATATGGTCATTTTAACTACCTTGATTCTTCCAATCCATGGAAAATGGAAATCAAAACCACAATGAGATACCATCGCACACCTGCTAGAATGGCTACAATCAACAAAACAAGGAACAACAAGTGCTGGAGTGGCTGTTTAGAAAAAGGAACCCTCATACACTGCTGGTGGGGATGCAAATTGATACAACTGCTTTGGAAGACAGTATGGGGACTCCTCAGAAAATTGGGAATGGATACCTTATGATCCAGCAATCCCCCTTCTAGGTATCTACCCCGAAAAACTTGAAAACCTTAGTTCGTAAAACCATATGGACCCCAATGTTCACTTGCACTATTCACGATGGCCAAGACATGGAAACAAAGAAAGTGCCCCTTGATAAATGACTGAATTAAAAGTTGTGACATATATACAATAGAATATTACTCAGCGATAAGAAAAGTTGAAATTCTGCCGTTTGCAACGACATGGATGGATCTTGAGATCATTGTACTAAGCAAAATAAACCAGACAGAAAAAGCTAAGAAGCACATGATTTCACTCATATGTGAGATATAAAACTGAAAGCAACAAAGAAACAAAATCTCATCGACACAGTCAGTAGTTTAGTGGTTAAGTGAGGATAGGGGGGAGGATGGTGAGAGAGGAGGGATTGGGAGCTAAATATATGATGATGGAAAGAGTTGTATACCTGAAACCAATGCAATTTTTTTAAAGCTGTATTTTCTTGATTTTGAAAGACAGAGAGACACAGAGAGAAGGGAGAGGGACCAGAGCAGTCTCCATACTCGTAAGTCATCAGTTTTCAAAATGGTTTTGTTCCATGCAGGTGGGCAGGGGCTGTGCAGGGTGGGACCTGGGCTGGGGGCCTCCCACATGGGAGGCACACCCCCTTGAGCCAAGGGCCAAACCCAAGGGGAGAGAACTAAACTGGGGGCCTCCTGCATGGGAAGCACACCCCAGTTCAGAATATGGGTTTGCATGGGCTTGGGCTAGGGTTCAATCCTCAGTCTCTGGGGCTACAAAGTGAGCCACCCTGGCTCCCCCTATAATTTTTACTAACCAATGTAACCTTAATAAATTTAACAATTAAAAAGAGAAATCAACATGAATTTTGTCTATTTAGGTACCCGGTATGTATTTTTATATATAGCCTATTTATATACATTTATTTTTTCAAGCCAGCCAGAGAAATGTTGAAATTAGCATATAAATAAGTTGAAATTATTTTCTGATTTTTGGCAAAGTGTAGTCAGTCCTTTGCCAGTCTTTGCACCTATATCTGGATGGCAGCCTTTTTACTTTTGTGCCTAAGAGTGGACATTTCCATTTTAATCCCAGCATACTTTCTCTCAGAGCCTGCTTGAGACCTCACCACAGCTCACCAGGGAGTTGCTACAGAGAGGAAAAGTAGTTAACAAGATGAAAATGCCTTGCTCTTCTTGGCCTATGTACAAATGGAAATTTTTTCTATGATAATAAATATACAAAACAACTTCTCTGGATTTCATTCACGGCATATTCAATAAACTGTCAAAGAGAAAGTTTAGGGGACCTCCATGACTCAAAAACACAGAAGTTCAGAGAAATTGAAATGGTAAAAAGAAAACAGAGAAGTAAAAGTAACTAATTTGTGTCATGTACATTTTATTTAAATAGGCTAAATAATAACAAGATGGTCAAAAGGGAAATGCAAAGTGCTTAAGGAAGTCAGGATCAAATCTATATCCCCCAACTCACCATGTTTCTACTGCAAAGTAATGTGGTATGCTATGGCTTCTGTCTGTAAACTACAACTTGCAGAAGGATGGGGAGTGGCATTGTTTTAAATTGTAATTTTATAGGAGTTGACTAATGGAAGTCACAGACCCAATGGAATGATTGACTTTGATTTGAATCAATTGCACTGAGGTTCTTTTGGGGTATCCAAAATAATAACAAGTAAAATAGGAACCAATATATTTGATCATTAAAAGGGGAGGAAAGGAAAAATAATACAATTTTAGGTGTGCATTTAAAGAGTTAGGACTCAAATACTGCTTATTTACAATCTTATGAGTGAACATAGATCCAGGTTAAAGCAAAGCTAATTTCTGAGCATGAACTAGCAATATGAATTAGAAAAATCTCTCTAAACCTTGATTAGAAATAATTGCTACTTAAACTATTATAATATTTAGCATTTAATAATATAAATTATTTTAGTCATTTTAATGTCTTTTAAAAAAACTCAACATGCATTGTCTATAAGTACGTGGTTTAAAAAGGGCTAAACATACTCTACTAGGAAAAGAGACTGATTTATATATTTGAAAATTTTCATTGAGGTATATAAGAAATTAGTTCTTTCCTGAATATTACAGATGTACAATGTGGGGTTTTTTTACCAATTAATTACAGGTTCAATATCACAATCACTCAAGGAAAATATTTAGCATAAAAATTTTTAACTATTAATATAAAAGTTATTTTTAAGAATATATTATTTAATCTATGATATTATTGCAGTTTTTTCCTATAAAGTATTTAGCTCACTATAATTCATTATTTTATTTGATTTAATTTAGATTCATCTAATACCTAAATCTAGTGATAAATATTTATAAGTATTATTTTTATGTCAGTCCATGGAGCTAGAACAACAATTCTACTATGAAAAAGAGGTTGAAATAAAGTCAATTTAAATAAAATTGAAGATAAATGCTTCAACTTCTGTAATTATCAGTTGCCTTCTTTCCAAAAGAGATCTTGAAGCGTAGCCTGTTTTACTTGAATGCTGATCTGAAAACGGTTTTGATTACTTTCCATTTCCATTACCAAATCCACACTTCTAACCTAGAAAAGTAAATTATTTGCTTCTACATCATTGTTCAATTTTAGAATTATGAATGACCCTAAGTGGATAATGAGTGGTTTTGCATTTACTGTCAACCATATCCAATGACCCTTCTCCTACAGTTATATTAGGATAAGGACCATTTGTGAAATAAACAAAAGGAAAACAAAGAAGAAGAAATTACATCTGATTTTTGTACCTATTTTGTGAAAGGGAGACTGACTCTCTGGCCTAAGACCCAAGGTTTGGAATTACTTCTAAAAATATAGAATCATATTTTAGAGTAATTTCTGCAAGCAGAACGGTGTTTCTTACCTCTGATTCATACTGTCTGCAAAAAACGAAAAAGGATTCTTTATATTTGCTGTTTGTGTGCCTTAATCCTTCTAAGTTTTCTTTTCCAAACTAATGGAAGCATACAAATGTTGCATTGTAAATGCACACAATGGTGTGAGCTAACCTGAAATAATATGACTGTTGTTGACTGTGACTCCTTTTTAAAAACATTTTCCCCCAGCAGCTGCTTCTGACTTCAGTTTTGAAACATTATTTCCGTGCACATCCATGAATTATTTAGAATTCCTTACTTTGTAACTTTGCTCCTGCTGGTTACAAGGCAGGTTTTGAACCATTGTCCAGAGAAAGATAAAGGACGTAGAAAACTGAATTGCACAGGACCCCCTATTTGTCAATAGAGTTCTCCATAAATGCTTTTACTTTCCAAATTAATTTAATTATTCAGTAAGGTAAGCAATAGTTCATTAGTTTTACTATAAAACAATGCAAAGTGAGAGCTTTGGTAGGTACAATCTCCATGAATATAATGAAAAACAGTAAAGAAAAATCTTGTATTATAAAAATTATATCTAGAAACATGGAAGTCTCCAGCTTTTATCTAATTAAGAGTCATCAAGGATGATTTGGTTCTCTAAAAAGTTAGTTTTGTTCTAGTTTTTTGTTAAAATATCAAAACACCTGGTTTAGAAAAGTGTTCTTTATTGATACAAGTGATAATCTTAATTTCTTCAGCTAAGAAAAATGCATCAAAACATCACTTGCTATCCAAGGGAAAAGTGAAAAAATCAACTGTCATATATTTCCAACAAAGGTGATTATGTGGAGTCTAGGTTGTAGACCAGCTGCCGCTGTGTTTGGGGGAAAGGCAACACCATTTGTGTGGCATGGCTCTAAAAAACATGTAATGGAGTCTGTCTTTTCCAAATCAAACCTAGCTTTCTTTGCTTTCTATTATTACTTTGGCCTTTTCTCCTTTCCCCTCTTTTTTCTTGATCTTTTCTTCCTGTAACCTTATGTTCCTTTGAAACTATGGCCTTACTACTCAACTCAAACAGAGCATCGAAGACCAAGCAGATTTTTCTGTTTGACTTGAAATTTCATCCAGATGATTTGCATCCTATAAATGCACCATTTTTCAAAATAAGAACTGGCAACAGTCAGCTATAGGGTTCAGGTGCAAATGCCACAGATGCAAAGTGCTATGGTGGAATCTTACACTATGTAGTGGAAAAACCCATAAGTGGAACTCATTCTCCCTCAACTTTCTTACATTAAAAGGATTGATATTTTACAATAAATCACAGTTTATGTAAGAATCACCAAACACAAAGGAATATATGAGTCCTTATGGTAAATAATCTACACTAAGGCACATTTTTACAATTGGCTTCTATTCCAAACATTTGATCATTTTACTGTTTGAGGGATTAAAACTCTCTTCTGATGCTTCTTGCATTCAACAATAAATGTTGTTCATAAACTCTGTAAACAAATTTGACTATGTAAAATTACTGTTTAAGAATATAGCCTAAAATAATTATTTTCATAAGTATTTAAATAAAATATAAGGTGGCAGTATTGCAGATACTTAGTAGAAAACACAGAGTTTGGAAACTTGTCCTGATAGTCCAGTTATGACAAAGATATTCTTGATGCACTTCAATAGCATACCAGATTCCTCAATGACAGAACTAATATATAATAATATAAAATGTTTTAGAACATTATTCAACATGAAATATGTAGATTTTATTTTTAAATTACTATTAAATTTGAATTTGAATTAATTTTTTTAAGTCAGCAAGTTTTAAGGAGTTTCATGACACTATAAAGAGTTTTAATATAAATATAATTTTTTTAAAGAAATAGGATTTCCCAAATGGTTTGAAAATTGTTTTAGAAATGTTTTCAAATTTATACTTTAGTGTTAAAATAGAATTAAAGTAATTTAAATTGAAACTTGTTAAACTAAAAAAATTAACATTGTTAGACATTTTAGTAAGTTATTAAGTAAAAATTGATTTGTTAGTTTGTTCTACTATAGAAGAAAATAGTATTCTTAATGAAATAATATTAGCAGTTTTTTCTCAATAATGTAGAAGAGTGTGTACTCCCCCTGCCTTGTTTCATGGTGAGAGTACAAATAGAAAGCACAGAATATATTTTTCTAAACTAGTTTGAAATCCTTTTCCAAGACTGGAGAATACTTTGCATGTATAGCTTTCAGTTGTTTGTTTGTTTCTTGGACAGGATATAGTCATAACTTCCTACAATTTTAATTCACTTGAAAAAATATACGTATTCCAAAAGTTGTAATGACAGAAATAAAACCAAGAATCATTGATAAATTGATAGCAGAAATTTTGAAAATTATTGTTTTGCAAGAAAATTTTACTTTCTTTCCCTCAAATGCCTCTGCAAATGAGACAGACCTCAAAGAGAAGCAAAATATATCTCCCAGTAAAGATCACATATTCCATAGGTAGTTAATCTAAGATGCAAGATTCTCCACCTCTTCTCAATTATTTGGAATAGCTTATTTATTTATATTGATATAACTTTTTAAAAAGTGATAATGCACTTTTAGCCAAGAAATTACTTAAGTAAAATTATATGACTTGTGACTAATACTGTTGTGCTTTTGTTTTTAAAGGAAAAATACAGCTACGTACATTGTTGGGATATATTTATAGAGCACTTTTATTGTTAAGTTATGATTTTGGAGCTTACGGAACATTTGAGAACAATAATCAGTAGTGTGTAATGGTATTGTTAATGGAGTCCTTTCTATTGAATTTTCAAGATGTTGTAAAATGAGATTATGTGAGTAGCACCTCTGGACACTTTTTCCCATCATTGTGTTGGTATCAATCGCTGACTTCCACCATTTCTCCCGGTATTAAATAGAAACACTGTTTCCCACTGCCTTGATTGGAGAGTTTATAATACATGACAGAACTGATAACCCTGCTGAGATTAAGCATTGTAACCTTATGAAAGCTAAATGGGACCTGCAGCTCCAGAGCGTCTCTAAGACAGACCTGAGAAGGTCTAAATCTGAACTTTCATTTCTTATTTTCACAAAGCAGTTCTCCACTAAACAAATCTGACTCAAAGACAGTGAGAAAGCCTCTGTCTTCTTTGGCTTCAACCACAGCGCAGCAACCATTGCACTGGCAGAGGCAACGTCTTTGCCAGATGCCTACACTAACGCCTCTGGGCAGAAAGTGCGGCTCCTGATCACTTTCTGGGCGCGGACACGTTGCCAGCACACACCGGATCAGTTTGCAATTGGCAGGGCTCAGCATGGCTGGAAACTGAGCCGTTTACGAAAAGGGGGTGTCTATTCCTGGCTCTGGCCCTGGCATCATCTACAACTATGGAAAAAGCCTTCTCACGTTTGCTTCTCTGCTTCACTCACACACACACACACACACACACACACACACACACACAAAGAAATTTAACAATCAATCTTTGACTCTCCTCTATAAGAGCTGTAGGGATCAGGTATTAAAATCTTACCGATCTGATATATTGAGGGTGGTAATACCAGCTCTTGAAGCCTGGCTGCAGAGACCAATAGATCTACAGCCGATCACTGGCATTTTAAAGATTTCTGCTGCATTTTTATCATATTCAGTGTTCATAGGCAGCTACCCACGATCAGACGCACAGAAATCGCATGCCCTCTACTCTTTATTCCCTGGACTAATCTTCAGAAAGCAGCTATCTCATCACAGCTCTGAACAGTTCCTTGTCAGCAGAGAACTGCTACCTATAACAACTTTTAAAATAATATCTTTCCACCTATCATTTCCTGTTCTTATTCTTACTGATCCTTCTTTCAAATTCACCCAGGGTTCTCATCAATTTAGAAACAGCCCCCACACAATTTCTATGAATTGCTACATAGGTTATAGCTCAGGAATACTCTTTCTTCTCTCTAAATGTGTAATGTGTTATGTTTCATTTTGACAGGGAGATAGCAGATGACCCATTGGAAAGACTATAAGCTGGTAATAACGTCATTATCTACTGTACAAAGAGCACAATTTTACCAATTGACAGTCTTAATCCAAAAAAATTATTTTTATAGTATTGTTTTCTAGAAATGTATTCATTCTTAAATAAATAAGACAAAGTACAAAAATTTTCTTTTTTTTTTTTGAGATTTCTTTTATTGTTTTTGACAGAGAGAGAGAGACAGAGAGAAGGGGGAGGGCCCAGAGCAGTTTCCATAGTTCAATGTCATCAACTTTTGACATGGTTTCATTCCATACAGATGGGCAGAGCCTGCGAGGTCAGGAACCAGGCTAGGGGCCTCCAGCATGGGAGGCATGCCCCTACATGGGAAGCTCACTTCTGCAAGAACCAAACTGGAGCCTCCCACATGGGAAGCACACCCCAGTTCAGCATATGGGTCTGCACAAGTCAGGGCCAAGACTCAATCCTCAGACCCTGGGGCTGCAAAGTGGTTGCTTAACCTGCTAAACTATCCTGGCTTCCCCAGAATTTTTCTGAAAAAAGATTTAGTTGACTTCAAAGTTGCCTAGTGCAACTCTGAGCTTATCAAATCATATATGAAGTGTTTTATGTTATTCTGTATCCCTTATTCAAAAAGGATTGGGAAATCATAAGAGTATAACAGAATAGGGGAGAGACCTGAAAGTCAAATAATATTAGGGACATTTAAAGTAATTATGGATGTTTTTGTATGGAGAAGATAGACTTGGAGAGGAAGCACCCCCTTGGTCTTGAATGGACAGTGATATAGCAGAGGAATTGGACTCATTCAGCATGGTTCCCAAGAACCACATAAGTTGCAGGAAAAGGAAGTAGGTAATTTTAGAAGGGAGTACAAGGGAAACAAATACCAGCATCTCTAAAACATGATCGTGAGCTCCCTCCTCCTGGAAGTAGAGTAGTTACTGAATAATCAACCCCTACCATCTTTTGGTAAGCATATATATTATACATTGAGAAAATTACCAATAAAAATCCTCCCCATTGTCATATTTTGATCTTGTACATTTCAACCTAAGTAGCAGATTTTAGGGGGAAAATTTTGCAAGTTCTGAGATCACACCAAGTAGGTGATTAACAGCACTTCCATTTTTCTAGCCTAGTATTTCCCATTTTAGTGTATGTGCCCACTATTCAGCTATTCAGTCATTTTTTACTCCAACTTTTTCTTCATTTCCCAAGTCCAATCAAGCAACAGAACCTCCCAAGTCTATCTCTTAAATAACCCATTGTTCCATAAGCTTTTCCACTAGACTGTTAACACTACCCTACTATAAGTCACCATTGTGTCACCTTTGAAATATGTCAAGTGTCTCCTAAGTTGTCTTCTGAGGCCATTCTTACTCCATGTTCCACACGGCAGCTAGAGCAACTTTTTCAACCAATTCTGATTATGTAGACCCCTGTTTAAAACAAGACTCATTAGGCTCTAAGTTCAGAATCAAATACCCTTTAAGAATCTACACACACACACACACACACACACACACAAAGAATCTACACAAGCTTGGCCTTGCCAATATCTCAGGCCTCATTATATTAATGTATCACTTTGCTCTTTGTTCTCAGAGCCCCAGCCGTACAGTTTACTTTAAAAAATAAAAATATACCAATTTTTCAAGACCAGTGAACTCGTTACTTCTTGTACCAGGAATACTTTGTTCTACCACCCTTAGGCTAGGTAAGTACAACTCAGCTTCACATTTCAAATTATGTATTAAAACTTCAGGGAGGCTACCCCTGTTGAATGTTTACTTACATTGTTATTGCTCTTTTGCAACATTAACTCAGTCAAATTTACTAGTTCAATGTCTGCGTTTCCCACCGGAATATAAGATCAACGAGGACACCTGCTAATGCCTTCAAGGCAAAGACAGCACTCACTATAAAATATAGTTTTATAAATATTTGTGGAGGGAATGAATTAATGGTAAGCCTAAATCAAATACTAGGCATCCTAGAGATGTAGAATGCTAATAATTTTTTTTTTACATTTTCAGAAATGATGAAAACTTCAGACTTCTTAAAACCCATAAACATGATTAAGGAGTGCAAAACATTTTGTGAAAACTTCTACAATCAAGTGCATAGTTTTAAAGTGTTAGATTCTTTTTCCACTGGAAAAGAAAAAAGCAGTAATAATTTTAGGTTGATTATAATTGCTATAACTAAATATTAGTATAAAGACATCTCATACAAGCAGGAAAATAATAGATTTTAATTCTTCCAAGAAATTTATATATCAATTACCTAATATATGCCAGGAACTATTCTAGTTATTTTAGCTATATGGTGAAAAAAAAAAAGAAAATAATTTTTGCCCTCATGAATTTTATACTCCGGCAATATAACATGGTTAATCAAGTACACAAAAATAAGGAAAAAATAAGAACACTGAAGTGTATTCAAACAGACTTAGGTGAATTTTATAAAACTTAAGTATTTCTGATTTGACCTATAAAATGTTAAAAATTATGCTTTTTCTCTCCTATCCATTAATCTTCTAGGGAATCTCCTAGATGATGCATAGATACACAAACTTAAGACTTTGGGTAAATGCTGAAACATGGGTTAATATAACTCCTTTGTAGATTTGCCATTATAGAGATTTGTCTAAATATTATTTGAATCTGAATAGCTTAAACTAATAACTTAAAATAATTTCAAAGCAGCAGAAAAGTTAATATTCTCATGCATCACACACTAAATAATTCTACTAAAGAGGTTAACGAAGAATAAGTTAATTTTGGTAAACTTTTCCTCTCTTCATTTTTTCTAATATCCAAGGTTTAAATCAAGAACAATGACAAGGCTGCGTAGCAGAGAAATCACAGAGAGATCAAAGTACCTAACAGTCCCCAGATCAGATTGGTTATGGGAATACATGAGAATCTAGATGCCAAGAGTTGAATAGAAACCATGGCAAATGGGGTGATATGATATCCCATTTAGTCTCTTTTGTTTTAATTCCAAGGGATTCTATGTTGGTTTGAGCCAAACAATGTACTCTGTAGGAGCAAAGTTCATAGCACAATAGATTCTCCAAAATGGATGTTAAAGCAAAAGGAAACTGGGCCACTTAGAAAACAGAATGTTGCCTTTTGTCTTAAAATTCAAGCCAAATTTAACTCAGAGAAGATAATTTGGAACAAATTAAGTGTTGCTTCACGTATTGGTTTAATCAGAACCAACATTTATGTCTAAGACAGATCATCAATGCAATTGATAGCACTAAAAGTTAATAATTCATTCATCCATTAGACAAATATGTCTTGAATACCCACTGTCTATCAGGCACGGTTTTAGGCATTGAGGAAAAGAATGGAATAAAACAAGTCCTGACTTCATATAGAGTATAGTCTAGTATGGAAGATAAACACATAATAAATAAATAAATACACATCTAATATAATGTCAGATGGAAACAAGAGCTATGAAAGAAAAATATAGCAGTGTAAAGAGATAGAAAGTGGGAGGAGGTGGTATGTAGGAGGAAGTTGGAGAATAGATATATGGCTAGTCTGTTACGGAGATATTTCTGTTAGAAAGGAGTGAGCCAATAGAAGCATGTTCAGAGAAGGGTGTGGCGGGATAGCTGGTTCAGAGCATTAGAGCACTATGTACCATGATAAGATATTGCAGTGGCTTGGCCAAGAGTAAAAGGAGGCAGTACAAAGTCAACATGTTCTGTAGAGAGAGACAGAGAGAAAAAAGGGAGCACTTTTGTCTAAGGTGTGCTACTCAGCTCAGTCCAGTTCAACATGCTGACCATCTTCAGGGTTGAGGTTTCAAAGACAGACTTATGGAGCTTGAAAGAAGTTTGTCAAGTAGATAAGGTGAATCTGAATATGTGATGGCTAATACATACAAAGCACAAGTTTTTACCCTCTTTGTTCCTTTCATAGCATTAGCAGAAGTGCTCATTTTGAGAAGGTGCCAAACATCTGTAAGAACATGTATCTGTACCATAGATTATTGCCACGGAATTCGATTTCATTATTTAAAGTTGTTTTCTACCAATGAGTGCCAGCCTGAAGCTTGACACAGTAACTACATTTGCAAATCTACTATTATACTTTAGGACAACTTTGTCAACTGTGCTTTAATTTATGAAGATTATTCTTTTTTTACAATTTATTTTATTGATTTTGACAGAGAGAAACAGAGACAGGGAGAAGGGGGAGGGCCCAGAGCAGTCTCCATAGTTGACAGCATTAGTTTTCCATATAGTTTCACTCCACGGGTGGGCACAGGACTGTGTAGGGCAGGAACTGGGCCAGGAGCTTCCCGCATAGGCCCCAGCAAGAACTGAACTGGGGGCACTCCCCAGTTCAGCATGTGGTTCCGCATGGGCCGGGGCCGGGATTCGAT
>PVKE010029315.1:0-20352 GCA_004027555.1 Craseonycteris thonglongyai | reverse complement strand
CACATGGAAATACTATTTAGTCATCAAAAAGGAAACCCTGCTTTTTGTAACAATATGGATGGGCCTTGAGGGCATTATGCTAAGGAAATAAGTCAGACAGAGAAAGGCAAATATTGCATGTTCACACTTATATGTGAAATCTAAAAAAGCTGAAATCATAGAAATAGTAGAATAGTGGTTTTCAGGGGTGGAGGCAGAGCACAGGAGAGAGGGGAAATGTTGGCCAAGGTAACACTTATAAGATGAGTAAGTTCTGGGAATCTAATATACAGCATGATGACTAAGTTAATAATACTGTACTGGGTATTGGAAAGTTAAGACAGTGGATCTTAAATGTTATTATCACAGAGAAACAAAAAACAGTAATTATGTGAAGGAACAGAGGTGTTAACTATCCTCATGTGGTAATAATTTTGCAATATATATCTTTTACATGTATCAAATCATCACATTGTACACCTTAAACTCACATGTTATTATGTCAGTGATAATTCAATAAAGCTAGAAAAGAATTAAAAAATATAAAATAAAAGGTCATATCCATAAGAAAAAAATATGGTTTTGATAGGTGTCAGAAAATCAACACGATAGATGTATAAGTAGGAATGTATAATAGTATCAATAAACCATATATGCACTGCTAATAAAAAATCAAGTTGATTTAAAAATAGGCTCTGATGTGAGGAACTATCTTCATAGCTCTTATGACAATTACATGACTAATTCATAACTGTTTTTTACTCTTCTATTCTTCAAATCAGTTACTGTATTCTATTCAGTTTTCTATCTCTTGAAATACTCAGAATAGTAGCTTACACATTAATTTTTTGAACAATTTAGAAAACTTTACCCACCAAATTTAAACGTCTCCACCAACCATCTTTCCATTAACAAAAAATTATTTTAAAAAGGATACTATCTAATGGCGATAATAATTCTAATGAACATGGTTTTCTAATCCTTGCTAAAGACCTTCCAATTATTAAGCCATTTAAGACTTGCCAATATATAAGGAGACACAAAAATGCTCAAACCCTACCTACCACCCTGTAATGATACATCTGTGGATCTATTCCAGTAACTTAAACATTTTACATTCTACAGGTTAGTCACCATTTTCTTAAAAAATAAATCAAAATGCACTGTCTTTATAATGCCTGACGCATAAGTGTTTATTATGAGCTTAAGTTCTAATGTGAGATATGACAAAATTATCAGACAGGAATTAGTGTTGCAGCTTAATAGGTGACTTTCATGTGCAGGTATACAAGGAAAGGGATTGTTTTTCCTAATAGTTGATAGCTAAACACATTATATTCTCTAATAACATATCCCTCTACAAACTCATGCAGAAACACATATACATATTTGTGCACATATTCCCATTTTTGCTCTTCAACTTTTCATCTGCCCAATTTAACTTTTCTGAAGTAATCTGGCTTTTTAATGATACACTGCTATCTAAACTACTTCCATGAAACAAGATAAACTAGTCCGAGTTCATGACTCTACCCTGGTGGAGGATACAGTCACCAAATCAGTGGTTCTCAATTCTGTTATCAAATAGGGATTGTTGGACAGGTTAAATACAACATATTGTATCTATTCAAAGGAACATTATACTTCTGGTAAAAGCAATTAGGGAAACTCATGTAGCAGCAACATGGATAAATATATACAATGAAGGGAAAAGGAAAGATACAAAAATATATGTACATTATGTTTGTAAGCAAATGGTACTTATCATTAAAGTCACAAAGACAATAAACAAAATAGACATTGGACGGGAAGTTAGGGTTCTAAATCCTTTTGTGTTACTAACCAACTTATATTAAGTATAAACATGTCATTCATTCCAAACATAAGAGTGGATGTACACTCAGTACAATTTAAATTTCTTTGAGGTTAGATAGCACCATCTAGTGTTCCCATTCAGTAGTGGTATCATATCTAGTATTGCTATTAGCAAACTGAAAGTGGTCTGGCTGCTCAACAATCAATTACCGGTATATAGTTTGAAAAAATATAGATGCCTCTTGAGTCCTAACTCAGGCCCATATCAAAACTTTGAGAGTGAGGCATGGAAAACCATAGCTATTAATATAAATAAATAAATAAATAAATGAAAGGAAGGAAGGAAGGAAGGAAGGAAGGAAGGAAGGAAAGAAGGAAGGAAGAAAGAAAAAAGAAAATCCCTGTGTGATACACAGGCAGAACTGAGAACCACTGATTTGGTTAAGGCATCGTGGTGAAGTCATAAATGCAAACTATCTTGTTACATGGAAGTAGTTTAGAAAGCAATATTATCATAAAAAGCCAGATTACTTCAGAAAAATGAAACTGGGTAGATGGAAAGAAGAAACAACAAAAATGAGAATATGTGCACATGAGAGTGTAAAGGGATGTATTATTTGAGATTATAATGTGTTTAGCTATCAACTATTAGGAAAAACAATCCCTTTCTTTATGTGCCTGTACATGAAAGGAAAAGCTACAATGCTAACACCTCTCCTATGATTGGGTCACATCTTTAAAACTCAGTTTTATTATTAAGCTCATAATAAATACCAAGTATACACATGCCAAGCATTATAAAGACATGTATTTAGAATCTTTAAAAAAGAATTTAAGAGTCATAAACCTGTGCAGAATGTAAAGCTTTAATGAGAGTTTAAAAAGATTTAATCAGTAGAGTTGCTTTTCTTTCTTTTTTTTTAAAGATCTATTTTATTGTTTCTGACAGAGAGAGACATAGAGAAGGGGGAGGGCCCAGAGCAGTCTCCACAGCCGTACATCATCAGTGTTCGACATGGTTTCATTCCACACAGGTGAACGGGGGCTGCTCAGGGTGAGAACTGTGCTGGGGGCCTCCCGCATGGGAGGCACACCCCAGTTCAGCATATGGGTCTGCAAGGGCCAGGACCAGGATTTGATCCTCGGTCCTTGGGGCCGTGAAGCAAGCGCTTAACCTGCTGAGCCATCTCGGCTTCCCAAGTTGCTTTTCATAAGAAGTTTATTTCCCCTCTTTCAAGAGAAAATTTTATCACGAAAGGTAAAGTAAAAATGGACTGAAATTCTAATAAAGGACAACTCTTGGGCTAAAATATCACCACACTATTAATGGTGGTCCTGCTGCTTAGATATAATTCTAACCCTGATTTGGTCATGTTCTTAACTTTCCAATCCCCATTTGAAAAGTTAAGTTTTTGCACTAAGCAAACACGATTCAACTGAGGAATGTGGCAATACTTTTATGTAAACATGAACTTTAAAAATTATGACTATAGAAATAATTCTTCATAGATACCAAGAAACTCAAGATTTCCCAGTAAAAGGATACATCTTAATCTTGTTTCAAGATGTCAAGAGACCCAAGAAAGGCAAATATAAAATTCTATAGTTAAAAAATAATTTTCTATGTATTTTTTAAATTTCAGAAGTTAGTTTTAGAATTGGACCTAGACTAATTAAAAGAAAAAGGTAGGTGGAAGATTTTCTTTCATAGGGATTGGAGTTTTAACAGTGTTTAATGCAATAAAAATAGTAAATTGAGAGTTTAGAACTACAGTTGGACTTTGAAAAGATCTGTGGTGTATTCTACCAGACATATGACTAGGGACTGTTGATGTAAACCAACCATTGTGGGATCTTTGCAAAAAAATTATTGATCTACAGTGCTTCCAAAACAGGTGCTCTACAGTTTTTTCAAAATATGCAACATGCTCGACTTAGCCACATGAAACTATAATTATAGTTTAAGCATATTATTTTTTAAAAGGCAGCAATCTCACTAGAAAACCTAAAAAATAACATCATTAAACATTGTCTTTTAAAAGTAAACCATCTTTTCTATATTCTCAAACACTTAATCCTGTTAAGAAACAACAGACTTGTTAATATTTTTCTTTAGAAAAGACAGCCTCAGAGTTCTTATGAAATAATCCATATCCCATAGAAAAACATATCTGATAAACATAACACCTACTGCAATGAATCAGTATTGAAAACATCCACTAACGGAAATATCAAAGGATTAGAAAACAAAAAAACTGGATTCTAATTTTGCCTCTAGCACTAATGAGCTATATGATTGTGGTAAAATGATTACTCTCTCTGGACCTTAATATCCTCATTTGTAAAATGCTGGACAATATTCCTTGCTGTATTCTAGCTCTAACATTCTCTAGTTGTGCCCTTGATCAAAGAAAGCAACACACAATTCCCAGCCTCTTTCCTGTGTTTCCTAAATATTTCCTGAGGTTGATGTGAAGGGCCCCAACTGTCCAATGGTCTGGCCACACAATTGTGTTACCAGTAGGGTTACCAGTAGAGTTACCTACTGTGTTACCAGTAGGGTTACCTACTGGGTTACCAGTAGGGTCTTTACAACTTGGGAGTTAAATGGAAGGCCAGGGTTAATTTTGACTAAGCATTCACAATGTCCTTAAGTGCCATACATGACAGTCTCCACTAGGGACCTATACACTTAAAGCAGCATTGGGAATTAAGAGTCAAAAGTCTAGGATTTCAGTCTGACTCTACCATTTTACCATGCATGTGGCTTCAGGGGAGGTTTTACAATTACTGCCTCTTAGTTTTCTCTTCTGGGGGAAGGCAGATCAGGGTAAGAACAAATTTAATGAGTATTTGACAATGCTTTTAGAAATTATAATATATTAAATGTTTAGCATTATTTCTGCAATTAGTGAAATATCAATATTTGTGTATATATAAATTTAAGCTTAGTATCTGTTTATTTCTGTTGTGTTTTGAAGAGAGGTTCAGCTTTTTCTAACTTGAATTTTTAAACACAGAAACATGTATATTGTAAACATTAAAACAATGCAGACATATAGAAAATTAAAATATCTTATCTTGCATCCCCTACACCTGTTCCCAGCTACTTCTCCCGCCATAAAGATTTTCTATGTATCTTTTCAGAGTTTTTGCTATTCATTTATATTCATAAATTATCAAAACACCTCTGTACCTGTTGGTATTTATCATTTAACCATATATGGCGGACATTTTCATGTCAGTACATATGTAGATCTACTTCCACTTTACTATTGCATAGTATTCTTTACTAAACCATAGTTGATTTTGTTTTTGTTACTATAATAAACAATGTCAAAGCATTCTACATATATTTTTTTGTACACATTCTGTATTAGCTCCTTAAGGCTAGAAACAAATTACCACAAACTTGATGGCTTGAAAGAACGTACTACTATATTTATTCTTGCACTGTGTGGTTTTAGACTTCTGGAAGAGCTGGTTCCTGAGTTCTGAGGGAGAATTTGCTTCCTGCCTCTCTTTTAGCTCCTGGTGCCCTGGGGCATTCCTGGCATTCCTTTAGTGTGTTAACCCATCATTTTTTTTTTTTTTTTAGGTTTTATTAATGACTTTAGTCTTCTTTTTTTCAATTTTTTAAATTCTTTTTTATTTTTTATTGTTAAATTTAATGGGGTGACATTGGTTGGTAACAATTAGATAGTTTCCAGATGTACAAGTCCACATCACATCATCCATGTATCACATTATGTGCCCACCACCCAGAATCAGCTCCCCTTCCATCACCATATATCCGGTGCCCACTCCCACCTCCCCCTGCAACTCTCCCTCCCTTCTCCTCCCCATTCTCCAGGTAACCACCAAACCATTGAGTGTGTCCATAATGGGAGAGGGCACTAACCCATCATTTTAATCTCTGCCATTGTATTCACAGAATCTTCCCCTCTGTGCCTCAAATTCCCCTCTTCCTTCTCTTACAAAGACATTAGTCATTGAATTCAATACACTTAAACTACATCGATAAAGACCCTTACTCCAAATAAGGTCATATTCTCAGGTTCCACATGGACCTGTATTTTGGGGGCCAGTATTCAACCCACTACAACATACATGAGAATATGTCATGAGTTAAGAAAAACTGTAACACTAAATGTTTTTTTAAAAAGTTGTAATAATTTTCACTTTCATCAAAGAATATTACAGTGCTGTTTCCCTCCACATTCTTGTCAACTTTTAAAAACTTTTTGCTAAATGGATGTTAGGTAAAAACTAATGTAGCATCATTGTTTCTATTGCATCTCCTTGATTTCTAATAAGGTTAATCCTCTTTTCCTGTATTTACTATCTGTAATTCTTTTGTGAATTACCTGTTCATACACTTTTGTCATTTCCTAACCAGCAGCATTTCATTTTCTTCTCAATATTTAAGAATTCCTCAAGCTGGATATTAGTATTTTATCTATCATATATACTCTTAAAATTTTATCCAAGTCTGTCACTTATCAAACTTTATCTTTCACTACCTAACATTTAAAATACTTATTTAGTCAAATCTATCAAACTTTCCCTTTATGGTCTTGGGGTTTTAACATTTTTATAGTTTTATTATATATATATATATATATATATATATATATATATATATATATATATATATATATATATTATTTATTTATTTATTTATTTTTGAGAGAGAGAGAGAGAGAGAGAGAGGAGAGAGAGAGAGAGAGAACTGAACTGGGGGAGCTCCCAGTTCAGCACATGGTTCCGCACAGGCCAGGGCCAGGATTCGATCCCCGGTCCCCGGCGCTTCAAAGTGAGCGCTTAACCCACTGAGCCATCCCGGCTTCCCCTATAGTTTTAAATTCCCTAAGATTTTATATGCTATCATAAGGTGGGACAGATATAGATCTATGAGTTACAGAAAACATATGCTACTGAGTTTGCAAATGCCTTATGGATAAGAAAATACTGAAGGAGACAGAGGATGCTCTAGGCTAAACATGAAAATATAGAAAGGAGGAACAGTAAATAAAGTTGGAGAAGGTAACTACCGATACACAGTGTTTTAGGTACTGAGCAGAAAGAGAAATGTAAGAAACACATTCTTTGTCCTCCAGAAATTTATAAGTTAGATATAAGCAAAAATACTTTAAGCAACAGTTAAGCAGAAATGTTTGGGAAAAAAAAATTAGCAATGGTCTCCAAATGAAGTCCATGGAGATGACAGTACAATTTGAAAGAGAATTCTGATGGGTCTCAAAAGAGATAGTGTTACCAACCCTAATTAAAATTAAAAAAAAAAAGAAAAGAAAACTTTCACCAAAGTATAATAAACGTAAGAAAAGCACACCTATTATAATTAAACAGCTCAATGAACTTCTGCAAAGTAAACTCACCCAAAAAATCAGCACTCAGCTTAAGAAGAAGTACATGACAGTACCCCAGAAGTCCCGTCCCACTTCCTTCTGATCACTCCCCAAAGCTCAGATTGGTTTTGCTCATTTTGTACTTCACATAAAGGGAGTAATACACTATGCACTTCTTTCTCTCAATACATGTTTGTGAAATTCATTCAAACTTTTGCATTGTTGTAAATTTTTCTTTCCTGTTATTGTACAATAATGGCATTATGTGACTATTCTAACATCATTTATTCATACCAATGATAAGTAGTTCATATAGTTCCTACTTTTGGGCTCTTGCAAAAATACTGTTATGAACATTCTAATACCTTCTAGTATCTTTTGATGAACACGTTTTCATTTCTATTAGGTATGTACTGAGGTAAAATTGTTGGGTCATAGAATGTACATATGTTCAGCTTTAGTAAATATTGCCAAATAGTAGATATAAATAGTAGGTATAAATAATGAATTCCTTCAGCACTGTATAAGAGTTCCAGTTGTGCTACATTCTCATCAACACTTATTTTTTTCCACCTTTTTCATTTTAGTCATTCTTATATGTGGAAAATACAATTATTATGGATATAAGAAAGATTAATAATGATCAGCAAATCTCTCACAACCAAAGATCAAATAATGAGAAAAATAAGCAGCCTTTAAAAAGAATATGGGTATTACAGGGCTGTAAGACACTCATTTCACTAATAAAATGGTAGGGTAAGGTAAACACATTTTTAAAGAGAAGAGAAAAACAGAGCACAATCACAGAGCCAGCAAACAGTCCTTTAAAGTGGGAAAAAATATAAGAAAAGACAAAAGTAAAAAGCATGGTGAATAAGTGATTAATGTCCTAGTAACTGTAACCTATAGTATGAATTCTCTCACTAAAACATTATAGTCCATAATTTTCTATAGAGACAACGGCAATTTCATTTCAGGGGAATAATTATCAGTAAAATTTTTCTAAAAATAAAATATAGTTTAGCAAAAATTTACAGATTAGCTTTTGTATGTACCACAGTGTATAATTTCCTACCTGTGCTGTGTGAGAGATATTTAAGAAACTAGTGTATAATTTGATCTGGACACTAATTTTTAGTAAACAAAAGTCAGAATCTGTAATAATACTTTACACGTGTCTGATATCCAAATTAAAAAAAAAAAAAATCACCGACTTTCACTTAAACATGTAAAAAAAAAAACACAAGTCCTGGTACAAAGGGAGAATATAAATTACTTTCATTTTACAGGGGATCAGAATCACGACCTCATCCCAAGCACAAACTCCTAGAGAATGAGGAGGATATTTTATAATTTATTAAAGGTCTTCTCCACAGGTTTAGCACAGTACTCTTAGTAGAACATTCAACAAATCCTACTCACCAACATGTCAGAATCGATAACTTACTGACCAATATATCATATATGCTGCTTCATGTAGCTGGTAAAAAGTGATTATTTATGTATTAATGTATTAAGTTCTGACAGGCATAGTTCAAGATGTTTAATCACTTTTATTATGAATTTCTTTACAGGCACAGTTTTTAAAAATTATACAAAAAAGCAAATACTAGAAATTTAAAGAACAATAAAGTAGAAAGCCAAAAACTATGTCTGACAGCATCTGCTAACAGATTAAAACCTCCTCCTTTTTTTTCTTAATAAAGCTTTAGTTTATTTCTCCAACGTTTATCTGGGTGAGATTTATACAAGATTACTCCAACCAATAAATAACAATATTAATTTATTAATGCATCACTCTTCAAAGATAGGTAGGTGGTGATTACTGATAAAAACTGTGATTTTCTGGGAGCTTATTTGCTTGGGGTTTTCTAGGTTAGAATTTCTAACATTTATAAGTGAAATCAATGTTAGGTATTTTATACTTAACAGAGTTATTAATAGAGTTTATAAAATTCTGTATATTTAGTTATCAGGTAATTACTGAATTTTGAGAATTTATTTAATTGATCAATTTATAAAGTTTGAAAGGGGATAAAAATGGATGAAGTATAAGCACTCTAAGAAACCATTAAAGTAACGCTAATGAAACCTTAGAGAGAAGGTGACCAGGAGACTAAAATGAAACTTTTGAGGGCAGAGTTTTTCACCAAAGAGACCAAAAAAAATGGTTGGGAATTAAAAATAGAGTGAATACTACAAAAACTAATCAAATTAAATATCAAATACAAATTATTAACTAGGAGTCTCCAGTGAGGAACTGCATAACACAGGACGGGGCTACAAATGTGAATTTCCATTTAATCCCAGAAAGCTCTAAATTGTTCTTCCAAGAGATTAAAGATTAGATTTAAGTGTTTTATTTGAACAGAAATGGAGTGTTGCAGTATAAGAAAAACATAGGTGAATAAAATATATTAAAAGTTTGTGAATAAATACTAAATGCTAGTCCAACATGTTATACCATGTACAATTAGTCACAATAAAAATAAAATGCTAAAAACTCACTCACTGTCTTCTGTGGGAAGGACCTGCAGGGAGTAAATCCACTCTATTATATCATCTTTGTTCACCACATCTAAGGAATCCAACATATCCAGCCCGGATAGTGCAAAAAATGCAATTGTCAACCTAAAAGAAAAAAAAATGTAAAATTTCATCTTTACTATGAAACCACTCAAGTCTTTCCAGTTCAGAAAAATAATAAACTCATTCTAATTTTACAATAAGTTAAACAATATTCTCATATTGCAAAAGCCAAAAGAAAAAAACAAACCCTAATTTATTTTTATAATTTAATAATAGTAACCAAATCTTTGCTTTAATTTTTCTAAAAAAAGGGATATTTAGGGGTTAAGAAACTAACCCTACTCATCTCAATTTACCAAAGCCAGTATATCAGCAACTTGAAGGCTACAAGATTAAAAAAAAAAATAGTTCCTGCACCTGTTCAGTACAAATAAGGTCAAATATGTAAAAATATCAATTTTCACCAATTTGACAAGAGTAATTATGCTATAGATGGTGCTTAACTCAAGGAATTTAAGAATAAACTCATCTTCACTGAAATTTGTTTACAAAAATGTAACCCCTTGGGGAAAAGCTTATAATAAATTGTGGGAAATAGGAACCTTTAAAAATACAAAAGTATTTCAACTCCATTCTCTCAGAGAAGAGCATTCTTTGAAGGAATGAAAAACCAGAAGACAACACCCACCACTTCCAAGATTGTGCACTATATTGGAAATCTAATACCTTGGGCTTTAATATAAAAACTAGTACCTTAGTGATTGCTTTTCACAGAGTTTATATAATTTATGTTGGGATGCATTCTACCATGTTGTTTGAGCATGGTTATCTCATTTCTATATTCTAATAATTCCTATGTCTAATGTGGATAAACTAATATTTCAAATGATTTGATCTAAAATCCTATAGCAGAGCCACTTGACAACATATTCTGTAAGCTTTTTAACAGATTCAAAAAGAGAATTAAACCTTAATGCCCTAAGGCACACCTGGGCAGACTTCTTCAGGGCACAGGCTACTTCTTCAAGTGTCTACGGTCCACTAGCTATTTATTTTATTATTTAGGCAGTCATCCCAAACTTGCTTGGTGGTCCACCAGTGGATCGTGATTGACATCTTACCCAGCCCTGCCATAAGGTATCATTGTATATATTCTTTCCTATGCATCTAGAATGGTATTATCTAGAATGACATTAGCAACTTAAGGAGAAATGAGAAAACAGTCACTCAGTTTTTAGGATGCAATTAAAATTAGGATGTCATTCTCTGTCTCTCTGATCCCTGGTTGAAAAAGGCTGGCATTCATTAGGTTATAGGAGTGGAAATCAAAGAGTAACTTAATCCCAACCAAAGCCTAAGGGCAAAAACTACAACTAATAAGATACTGATGCACTTGAGAAATATAAATTTTGGGAAACTTAAACATTATTGAGAAAGTATTACTACATATAAGACAATGAGCTAGAAATTTTTCATATATTACCTCAATTTAATTTGAACAACCCACTGAGATCCACCTGAATTAGGAGGTGATTTATCTGGATTATTAGATCAGGATTGAATTAAGGGCAGTGGAACATCTTTATTTGGGAGCTGTAGTTCAGAACTCAAACTCTGCAGTCAAATGAGCTAGGTTCAAATTCTAGGTAGGCCAATTTACAGTCATATGCAACCTGGGCAGGTTACCTAAACTTTTCTAAATCTTTTCTAAGTCCTTATCTGTATATCACTGTTACAGTTCAAATAGTTATTGTGTTTACCTGCCCATAAGCAAGCACTCAATAAATAGAAGATATTATTATTGGTATTTTCTCTGATTTGAAGGGACATGAGTAATAACGACTAGGATCTAATCAGTCTCACACTACAGGTCCAAGGCTGGCAACCCTTCTTCCTCCAGAGAACTGCTCTTCTCCAAAACAAAATGATACTTTAAACTTGGGAAAAAGTTCTACCTAACAGCAGCCAAGTTTGAAAAACCACTGTTCCTGGTAATAAGTATGTCTCATGAGATAAAGTTTACCTTGTTCATGGTAAGCACTCAAATACTTACTTACTGAATTAACAAATAAAAAACTTGCAATACTACATCTGACCCTCCTGGAGAGCCCTCACAGGATTTTCAGGTTTGCTATAACCTAGAAAATGAATGCTTATAGTCAGATAAAATTAAGTACCGGTATCTAATAATTCAGGTTATTAAAGCCTTATTATAGAAAAAAAGCAAAAGGAAAGCAGACATAAAAATGGAGAACATGAGTGTCAATAAAACAACCTGTTGATGTTCAACAAAACAAAGCTCTGCCTCTTAGTGAAAAATAATTACATACTAAGAAAACATATAAAGAGTTATAAAAATGTTGGTATTCTTTACTAAGTTCAGAACATGAGAAATTATCTAGTCCACCTTTTTAATTTTCTAGCTGAAGATAATAAAGTCCAAAGAACTCAAGTACCTAGTTTAAGTTTTCAATGCTATATAGCCAATTAAAACCACTCAGGAATTCTGAGTAGCAGTGTGGTATTCTCCACAGGAGTGTTTCTCAAACCTGGCTGGACATTAGAATCAGTTTAAAAACAAGCAACTAAAACATCACCAACAAAACCTAGAGAGGCCTAGACTCTACTCCACAATGCAATCAGAAATTCTGGTCAGAAAGTGAAAAACTTGGTAATCTCCTCCACCCCCCCTCAAAAAAGGGCAAGCTTCCCAAGTGAGTCTCATGTGTAGCCAGCCTTTAGAAGCACTGCTCTAGAGCTGTGGTTCTCCAATGGGAACGATATTCCTCCCAGGGGATATTCTGAAGGATGCTGCTGAATGTGCTATGATGCACACTCCAGCCCCATTAAACAAAGAAATATCTGGCCCAAAATGTCGATAGTGCTGAGGTTGAGAAACCTTGTTCTAAAGTCATATTGCTATCTGTTCATTCGTCTAATAGAACATTAAAGCTCATTGTTATCTGAATGATCTGTTTTTCATTAGTGTTATCTGAATGATCCTGAATATGGAGGCAAATACCAGATATCAGTCATCTGGGGGTACAATATTTTAAAATCTTGCATACTTAAATTATTAAAAGATTCTAAAAGTCCAGCATTTTCAACTTACAGCAGTTGAGAGAAAGGTTTTAAAGGATTAACACAGCTACAGTGAAAAGCTTATGTTTATAAAGTGAAGTACACAGCAGTGTCTAGCAGACAGAACCAAAAAGTCATTTGGGACAAATGTCTGGTCTCCCTCTAAGACAGTTTAAGAAAATTTTCCTTTTTTGACCACAACAGAGTTCTCAAAAACCGTGAAAGGAAGTAGTCCTACTCCATTTAGGAGTAGTCCTAATACTGTGAAAGAAAGAAAATTTAAAAAGCCATTGGGGGCTGTTGGCCTCTAAGAGAAATAATGTAGGGTTTTACGGTGCCCGAATGACAACTACCTAGGGTATAGACTGCTGGACAATATGCCTCGGTGCAGGTATATAGAGGGATAATGTTGTCATGCATGTACCTGAAATCTGGGCAATGAGGTAATTTTTACTTCATTACAAGTACTTTGGAGAACATCTGTCTGTTCTCTTCCTTTTTATTTTCCCCTCAAATTGAACTCTGTAGTCAGAAAAACTGAAGTAAGCTGTGTATTCCTGCTTCTCCTACTCTGAACAATACATATATAAAGTTTATCTTTACAAAGGTGAAAAAGTAACATTTTCCTCCCTACATCAAATTGTTTCAACAGTGGATCAATTCATAGATAGAAACAAGTCACTGGCCAATATGATGACTGAGCGCTTGAAATGTAGTGTCTATTGCAAACACAAGAACAAAATTTTAATTTGACATAATTTCAACTTTTTAATTTTTCAATTAGTTGACGATCATTATTATATTAGTTCTGGTGTAATGTGGTACAATTTTAATTAGTTCAAATTTAAATAGCCAAATGTAGCTAATGGCTACCATATCGAACAGGGCAATCCTAGTGCTATAGAGTAAAATGAGATAAACAGCCTGCTTTCATGAAGTTTATAATCTAATGTGATAAAAGATATTAACAAATAAGCCAATAAATATATCAGGTGGTGAATGGTCTCTTTAAGAATGGGTGATTGGGGAAGGCATCTCTAAAGAAATCTGGATTAGGTACCTGCCCTTCCTACATGCTTCCATAAACACTACACTAATATAACATAGAACTCTACTGAAATTAAATGCTTGTCTTATTCACCCATACTCAAGCATCTATCATAATAAATATCTCTTGAACAAGTATGAAAAGTAATGGATATATAAAACTTCCCAAACTGACCCAGTCATGTAGCATTCAAAATACACCAGACTCAAGAGTTTAGGGAATATGGAGAAATCAGAGCAAAACCAATCTGCTCTCTCATTCCATCCAGTCCCATGTAGCTTTGGAACTTCGCTTGTAAACATAGAAATGCAGAGCAAAGATGAACTCATTTCGTTTTTCTCATCCACAGACCAATTTTACTCTGAATGACTAATTCAGTTTCTTAGCTTCTGCAAGGTCACACTCCTCAACCAACTTCAATTTACAGGCAACATTATATTGCAAATACTTTAGCACGCCGCTTCGAACTGAACTTTTGTCAATCTTATCATTAGATTTACAATGCCCGGAAAGTTAATTTCTACTCAAACGTTGGAGGATCTCTGCCTCTCCTATATATCAAACACCATACAAATATTCAATTAAGAGTTAATGACTCAACACCTGAAACTAATATTGTATGTCAACTATAATTGAAAAAATATATATTTAAAAGAGTTGAGTGAAAATATGGTAATACCGGTAGAAGACTTTTGGTGATAAGCACGCAATAGCGTATGCAGAGACTGAATTACGCTGTATACCTGAAATTTGTATGTTATTAACCAATGTTACTTTAACTTTTAAAAAGTTAATGAAGTAGGAAAAGAAAGCACAGAAGCAGCTTTTTATCTAAAATTCGATGACAACGCTTTGCCTTTGTCCTTTTATACTCGAAAAGTAACGAGCTCAAATGACTCACAGGTTTTGGAAGGGGTAAAAAGGAAATAAGAGTTGATAGGAAAGATGGTTAGGAAGTGGAAAGGTTGGAATCTGGAGATTCCTAAAGCCCAGACTTACAGCTCCCTCCAACCCATTGGCCACAATTAGGAAGAATGAGGGTGACCACAGGCCGGCCGGAGAGGACATGCACAGGGCAGTGCCAGGTGGGCGGCGGCGCAGCCCCCTGTGGGCGCCCAGTTAGCTGTCAAGCTCCGTTGCGACTTTCAGCTGGGGCCCGAACACCGGGCCGGCCCTGTTGACTTTGGCCATAAGTTCCACAAATTACCTGCTGGTCTCGAGTGAAGAATAGCGCTCGGGCAAGACCTGAAGGCAGCGCTGGAAGAACCGCACGTGCCGATCCCGCAGGAAATCCAGACGCTCTCCCTCCCCGCTCCCCGCCTGCCGCTCATCCTCCATGGTCGCCATGCTGCTACGGAAGCACCGGCCGCCGTGACCCGGAAGCAATTGGCGAACGGCGCGAAAACCCCCCCAAGGAGCGTTAAGGTAGGACGTGGATGAGAGCGCGTGCGCCCACCGCAGACCTAGTCCGTGATTGAAATTACATACTGATACTGTACACACTCAATGGAAAATCGTACTCAGCACTTTCTCTGATAGCATACGACCCAACCTTTTCTACTCTTAAGTACAAAGATTTGGAAACACCTCACAAGCCTGGTAAAATACTTTCTGCAAATCCACAAATCTCTCCCAAGATTTTGATTCTTGTTTGGTATTTGGAAAGAAGCGCAAGGTCAGATTCAAATTCGTTTTGAAAAAACCAAGGCCCTAAGAAACGTGAGGATGGTATATATAAAAACTGGAATGGGTCAGTATAAATTTGCCAACACACTCATTTTTGGAAAGCCACAATTTAAAGCTGAATGGGTACGGTAACTAAACCTACAAATCAAGCTATGGAGATAAACAAATGTTTATTTAAATAACTATTGACACTATAAAAGTTAAGAGTTTCCTAGTCCTCTCTAGAATATCAGAAAACACTTTAAAAATATGTATCAATGCTATATATACACAACATATTCATACGTGACTGACTCCTTGCATCATTTTCTTTTACAAGTCTTAAAGATTCTCCTTTGAGTCAGTGTGTCATCCAACATCACTGATGCATCAACATGTTCTCTAACGATATACTAAAAAATGAAATAAGCTTCTAGCTCCCCCCCCCAAAAGGGGGATTTTAGTTGCTTCAACCATATACTTACTGTTCCCTTAATTTAAAACTTCATGAGGAAGTCTTGGGGAGTAAAACAGTCCACTTAAGAAGTAGGCCTGAACTTAGTTTTTTATAATCAATTGCGCTAATACAAGTTTGGGTATCAATTAATGGCTTACTTAAAATGTATTTCTTAAAATGTACCATGTGTGCTAGAGCTATCTTATACTTAATTCAACAATCCAAAGGGCCTTACATAAGTTTAGATACTAGTAACTACTTATCCATGTTTTCCTGCTTTTCTTCAATAAATACCACATTAACAAATGCCCAGTGCTTCCCTACAAATATGGAGGCCACAATCCTTGCTCTTCAGGTATGCCCACTCTAAAGCAGTTTTCACTGTTATTACAATTAAGATCTCTCTCTCTCTCACGATATGTCTGAAGATGTTAAAAAAGGAGTAATATCATTAACTTACTAGAATCAACTATGTGCACTCTCTCTCTATATATATATGTTCCAAGTCAGTCCTAATCAATGTGGCCCTTAAAGGGAAATCAAATATTTCATGATTCTCAGCTCAAGTACCACCAACAATCTGATCCAAATCTGGAGAAAATACTTCAGTGGTGGCTCATTAAGATATAACATACTCATAGGTAAGTAAAAGGCTTTTTCATGAGTGGTTTTAACCATACAAGGTTCTTGACATATGCATGATAGAATCTAACTCCACATAAAATGCCATTCTACACGATTAGCTAAGAAGTGTAAACAGGTCAAGTCTTCAAAGTATGGAAATGAAAGATCACCCATATTACTGAATATTCTTTAACTATTAAATGATGTTTGAATTATATAGAAAAATAGGAAAATATGTGTAATGAAATGATAAATGATTATAGCATAGTAACTAAAATGTACTCTATGACTATTTTAAAATAGGTGTATTTTCAGAAGTTGTTATCTTGGGGTGATGGAATTATGAATGCTTTATAACAACTTGTGTTTTTTTCTAAAGTTCTTAGTAAACTTTTTACAAAAAGATTTATTTTATTGTTTTTTGACAGAGACAGAGAGAGACAGAGAGAAGGGGGAGGGCCCAGAGCAGTCTCCATAGTTATGCATCATTAGTTTTCAACACAGGTGGGTGGGGGCTATGCAGGATGGGAACTAGGCTGGCGAGCTTCCCACATGGAAGGCATGCCCCCTCAAGCCAGGGGCCGAACCGGGGGGCCATAACTGAACTGGGGGCCTCCTGTATGGGAAGCATACCTCAGTTCGGCATATGGGACCGGATGGGCTGGGGCCGGGATTTGATCCTTGGTCCCCGGGCCTGCAAAGGAAGCACTTAACCCACTAAGCCATCCGGCTTCCCCAAATATATTTTTAAAGCAGTACAAGAGATGTTTATTTGACACCTCTTCTATGAGCTTGTAACTGAAGACATTTATGTTTATTTACATACTTTATATAAAGGATATATATATATATAAATTCCACATTTATTTTAGATTCAGTTAGAAGGACTGGTTTCTTCAAAGAGACTTGCATACTTTATTAAAAAAATAACACAAAAAAGAAACAACAAAAAAAGCTGTAAGAATCACACTGCCTAGTATACTTACCTTAGATGCAGGAAACTGAAAGCTGCATTTATGTGCAAAAAAGAGCAACATGTTAGTAAGCAATACATAAAAAACCTTTAATACTTTTCTGTATGTTGTATCTGTTCAGTTCTATTTTTATATTCCCTTGTCCAGTCCATATTTTATTTCTAAATGACCTCAAATCATTTTTTTTAATTATGGAAAATGAGTACTGCAAGTAAAATGGGCATTCCCAATTAAGAATATTTTGTTAATTTTCCAATTATGCACCAATAACTGTATAGAGTTCAGTTTACTTTGGAAGTTATCTACTTTGAATATTAACTGTGAAATAAGAAAAGGTTTTGATCACTACTCGTAGTAAATTTCTGAGTCATTTGATCTAAATGTATCAAGTTACAATTAAGAAATACTCTGAAGATAACAGTCATAAGAAACAAGTTTCCTATATTTAATATGTATGCAGTGACTTTCCTATAAGATGGGAACTTATTAAAGTTAGGAACTAAGATTTTATAATATGAAAACTTGAGGTGAATTAAGTTATATTGAGTTTTCACGTACAAAAGTTTGAAAATTTAAAAATTAACTCCTTTGACCAAATATTTTGAGGCAAACAGAAGCAGAAAAGAAAACTGCACCAGCTAGGAAGATGTGAAAGACACAAAGATTTTATAAATGTGTAAAGTCCAGAAAGTGCTGAAGGGAAAGCTGAAAAATGTAAAGGAAGCCAAAAAGATTATATCAATAATACAAATAATAGGGTATGTATTAGGTATATGGCATATTTTTAAATTAACTATTTTCTATACAAAACAAAGCATGCTTCAAAGAAATAGAAAATATTACACAAAAATGTAGTAACTGACAAACTATCAATTTGTTAAATTTAGAAAAAATACTTATATCATAACTCAAAAAAAACTTTACATTTTGTTGTTCAAGCTAATTTACCTCCAAGATATAAATGTTACAAAATTCTGTTTTGAAAAATGTCATTCTGTGATTATCCCAATTTATTTTGCAAAGCTATGACAAAAACAAAGTATATTTGAAATGTTCTAAGTATTTAAATGAAATACTGTTTGTAACATAAACTTATTCATCAATAAACTTTTACATCAATAACAGGCCAGCATACACATTACTTTCTTAGTATAAACAAGAAATACTAATGATAATACCCAGTGGAACTTAATACCTGTCAATTTATATAACATCACAATTATCAATCTGACTAGGCTAGTGATATTTAAAGAACACGGTTAGTCACTCTGTCCTATTATAACTGAATATGCTAACATTCTCGTCAACCAATGTCATTATCTCATATTCTTTTCTAAATTCCTTGTCTCCAGGTTGGAATAGCCCTAAGAAGAAGAAGAGAAGAGCAATTATAAATACATAGGAAATTTAAAAGAAATTCTGATTAAATGTTAACTTTAAAAAATGTATACAGATTTGCTTTATCAACTTTTTTATTATAAACTGTAATATACATAGAAACTGATAGAATATGAACATGCAGTTATTAAATAAATTATTATAATCTAATTCCATTTTTACCTATGTGGGATATGCAGAAGTGGCCCAGAGCCTGTTGGTCCTATCTTTTTGGTCCGTTCTTCCCAACCTTTGGTAGGTCTGTAAAGCCTAGAGGGATCTCTGCTAACATTGTTTTCAACCTGTAATCAGAAGTAAAATGAGTGCCAGTTAATTTATGCAAACTAATAATTTGTAAAGGGTGTCCCAAAATTCATGCAAGAAGTAATTTTGATAGAAAACACAGGTTTATAATTAAAAATTGTAAATTTTCATTGCTCAACAATGAAAATGCGTGTTCTTTCATGTAGTGATCCATTTTTAATAACCCTGAACTGTCAGCTGTCACACTTTTTTTTTCCGTTGGCAACACTTTACTGCACAAATGATGCAAAATTCAAATCTTGCGTGAATTTTGGGACACCCTTTTACTTGTAAGATCCTTAGTGACAGAAAACAGTTTTAAGAAAAATATTTAATATTAATTTAACTAAAACATAAAACTGTTAATAAACTCTTCAGTAAACTTATTGTGCTTCTATAGCTAAAATAAATTTGAACTACAGCAATCTATTAATAAACTGTTAATTTAGTTCATTTTTTCTAGTTCGATTATTTTCTTTCTATTGTCCTACTTTTTTTCTACTCTATTATAAGGGAATGTGATGCAGCCAAGTATAACAGCAGCAAGACAATAAATTTAAGACAAATAACACCAGTAATTTCTTTGCTTTATCCATGAAAGTCACCAACATGTTTAGCTATGAGTATCGCCACTAAGATCAAGCAATGGTCACTGCTGCCATCAATCTAAAATAGAGCTCATACAGAAAGAACGAAAAAAACAGAGTAAGAAAAGATAATTAATTTAAGGAAAAAGAAAATATTCTTATAATGTGAAGTGGTAGAATTCAAACAATAGTTGCTGAAATTGTATGACACTAAGCTATCCTAGGTAATATGTTAATAAATATGAAATTTAAAGGAAATGATAGAAAAATCAAGCTGGATATAAAGAAATGGATTTTGTTTGTATCCTTACAAATCAAGGGATAATAACAATAAAAGTAAAATTAATCCCAGTAAAAAGTACCTTTTTTTTTTAATTATTTTTTTATGATTTATTTTATTGTTTGAGGAAAGGTGAGGGAAAGAGGGGGAGGGAGAGGGGAAGAGATAGAGGGAGGGAAGGAGGGAGGGAGAGGGAGAGAGAGAGAAGAGAGAGGGAGAGGGGGGGAGAGAGAGAGAGAGAGAGAGAGAGAGAGAGAGAGAGAG
>PVKE010029314.1:0-20348 GCA_004027555.1 Craseonycteris thonglongyai | reverse complement strand
CTGAAATCCTGAACTGTCTCCCTCTCTGGGACTGGAAAGCCAAGCAGGGGAAGGCATTATGTATTTTAGCATCACCTGTGATAATTTTTAGAATTTGGTGTGTCACATTACAAATTTCACCTGGTGGCAATCGACTGCGACAACATATGGCCACAGCAGATGCTTCTCTACAACTTGACCTAGAACTGAATGTTCATTGTAAAGATAAGCAGGTAATTTCTCTCTCTATATATATAACTACCAATTATCCCCTTAGAATAATATATCTACTTATTATTCTTAGAGGATAATTGTGGACTTTTTTAATATGCATGTGATTTTTAACAACAAAGCTTAAATAATTTATACTATTCACATAAGATAATTGATCCCCATTAAAAAAAATTAATTCTCACATTTAATTATCTGTCTATAAGCTAGTCCTCTAAAATTTAGAATATGTTTTCAAGACACAATGTGATAGTGTTTATATTATCAAGTTAGTCTGCTCTTTTCAGTAAACATAGTTTAAACAATGCAAGTTAACGATAATATAAATATATCATAGGTGGTATTCTAGCACAGTTACTTGCTATTAACTAATTTACTAGTAAAAGTATTTATATAGTCAAGTTAATCAGATTATTAGAAGAACTTCTGGTTACTCCCTTGGCTTCTAAATACAAATGATATTAAGTTTCATGGAATATTATTTCATTTCAAGTCATATACATTGTATTTCTTACAAGGTAGATCCAGCAGTGTTCCTAATTCACGTCTCAGCTTTGATTAGGATACAATTCTATCTCCCAAGTGAAGTACAGAGTTCTCATTTATTGCATCTAGCATAGCCCTGTTACATAACATGTAGTCAGATTATCTACTGTCATAGATGCTGAAGGTCATGAATCCTCCGTACCATTTGAATTCCCTTATTGTCAATTATTTCCTGCCATGCTTAAATGTGTGTGTGTGTTGCTGCTGCTGTTTTTTTGTTTTTGTTTTTGTTCTTGTTTTTTTGTTAGTTTTCTCCCTGTGGTAGGTTTCTTCAATTTCAGTTATCTGTTGTTGAGTAGCCCTCATGTCAGAAATTATTGGTTGAAAAGAAAATAATTATTATTTGTTGTGGTCATGTGGGTTGCCTGTGCCCAACCTGCTGGTCCTTGCCTGATGTCATTCATGTCATGTGGTTGGCTCAGATGGTGAGGGAAATTCAGATGTCAGAGTCCCAAGACACAGACCTCACATTTTCTCAGGAAACATTTTTATTTTGGCCACCGATTGATATTCACAAGCATCTTGTCACCTCTTTCATGTAGAATTCTGTCCTTTGCATATGTATAAAGCAGGGTTTTTTGCTTGTTTGTTTTCAGTTTTTGTTTTTGTTTTTTTCTGTATGGATGTCTACTTTTCCTATGATTTATTGTGAAAAATATTTTTTGCCCATTGAATTACTGTGGTAATATGTTCCTAGAAATTAATTGAATATCCGAGCATACAATGGTTATTTATTGTTTCATTCTCTATTCTGTTGTGCTAATCTGTATGCCTGTTCTCATCAAGTATATTAACAGGTATAGTGCACATCAAGGGGTTAAATCAGGAAAAGTGTGTCCTGAAACAACATTCTTTTAAAAGTAGAATTGAACTATTTTAGGTCCATTATATTTCCATATACATTTTAGAATCAGCTTGTCAACTCTTAGTTTAAAAAGCGCATTATATTTGACTGGAATTATATCCAAACTCTACATTAATATAGTGAGTAAGGGAATCTTAGCAATATAAAATCATCAAATGCATGAACATTCTATATCTATTCATTAATTAATGTTTTATTTTATTTCTTTCAGCTATTTTTAATTATATGTGGTTTTTCATTGAAACTAAATTGATCACTTAGGAATTTTACATTTTTGATACTGTAAAATTGTAAAAATTGTAAAATTTTATTTTCCATTTTCTTAATAGAATACAATAAAATTATATATATAGAATTTGTACCTGCAACCTTGTTAACTTTATTTATTATTCCTATGGACACTTTCGGATTCCTTAGGATTTTCTGTCATCTTTTGTCACTTTTGTAAACTGTGTATCTTCTTTTTTTGTTTCTATCCATCTTGCATTGGTTGGGGCCCCTAGTAGATTCTGATTAGAAATGGTGAAAGAGGGGAAGCCGGATGGCTCAGTGAGTTAAGCACTCACTTTGCAGCCCCGGGGACCAAGGATTGAATCCCGGCCCCTGCGGGTACTGACCCATATGCTGAGCTGGGGAGTGCCCCCAGTTTGGTTCTCACTGGGGTGAAGACCCCGGCCCAGTTTCTGCCCTGTGCAGCCCCACCCACCTGTGGAATAAAACTATGTAGAAAAAACAATTATGTACAACAGTGCAGACTGTTTGGGGCCCTCCGCCTTCTCTCTGTCTCTGTATCTCTCTCTCTCTCTCTCTGTCAAAAACAATAAAAAAAAAAAAGAAAGAAATGGTGAAAGAGAACATTATTGTCTTGTTTCTTATTTGGGGAGGAAAGTATTCAGTCCACTATTCACTTCTAGTTATTAGGATGATAGCTGTAGATTTTTCATAGATATTATTTATAATATTGAAGAAATCCCTATCTCTTATTCTTTTTGCAGAAATCTGTTCTTGTGAATTCATATTGATTTTGTTAAAGACTCTGAATCTATCAAGATAATTTCTTTTCTACTTTTTACCTATAAGTGTGCTTAATTGCATTGAGTGTTCTTCAAATGTAAAACCAAGTGGTATTCCTAGGATAAAATAAGTATCATAGTATGCAATGCATTTCATACATTATAATATTTACTATGCTAGAATATTTTAAGAATACATATTTATCCTTAATTAACTATGTAGCATTTATTACTTATTAAAAACTCAATTCAATTATTATAAAATGTAAGCATAATATATTAAATCTTAATATAAGAGCTGTCCAGAAAGTATACAGCTTTGTAATATAAAAAATAAAGGGATTTGTGGCTGTATTTTTTCTGGACAGCCTTCATATACATTAATATATAAGAAGACATATGTTTCCTCACTATTTATTCAGCTTAAGTGGGAGGGTTGAATATTGCCGGTGCTTCTTAAGATCTAGTTTTTATTTAATTGATATCTCTATTGTTTGTATATTTTACTGATAATTTTTTTTTTTAATTTTCCATATCATTTATTGTAATCTTCCTTTCTTCCTAAGCTTTTAACTTTGTGGTATGTTTTTTTGTTCTCTATTGTTTGTATATTTTACTGATAATTGTTCTTTTATTTTCCATATCATTTATTGTAATCTTTCTTTCTTCCTAAGCTTTTAACTTTGTGGTATGGTATGTTTTATTGTTGTTGTTTTCTGAGATTCTGTAACTGCATCCTGAAATTTAGGCAAACTGCATTATCATTTCACACACACTGCTATTTTCATTTTATATTTGAGACCAGTATTATTATAGAATGGTTTCTTAGTTTCCAAATATCTAGATTTAAAAAAATAACTTTATGGAATTTTATTGACAACATGATTTAGGTGAGGCCAGAGAATGCATGTGTACATATGTCTATAATTTCATGAAATCTGGAACATTTTCAGCTATTATTTCTCAAATATATTTTCTGCTCTAATCGTCCATGACTCCAAATTCACAAATAGAAGACTGCTTGATATCACTGAGGCTTTTTTGTTTCTTTTTTTTATTTTTTAAGCTTTTTTCTGTTTTTAGTTTAGTTTCTCTTGGTCTGTTTTCAATTATAACAATCTTCAGTAACTAATCTTCATTTCAGATATTCACTTTTCCAATAAAACATATATTTTTATAGTTATAATTTTTCTACTAAAATTCACTATCTCTTTTCTCACTGTGTTCATTTTTTTTTTACTCTCTTCAACACACTTATAATAACCATTTAAAATTACTGGATGCCAATTTCAATAACTTTGTATTTCTAGCTATGTTCATTTTTATTACTTTTTCCCTGGTTATGGACTCAATTATTCTGCTTCCTTGCATATCTATCAAATTTTTATTGTATGCTGGACCCTCTAAATGCTACAATATTGAGAATGAATTTTTTTTACTTCCTTTAAAAATTTGTTAAGTTTGTGTGTGTGTGTGTGTGTGAGGTAGTTCATTTAGTAATGGGCCAGCTTTATATTTTAGATATGTGTTTTTTTGTTTAGTTAGGGTAAGCCTATAAGAGCTCTCACTAGAGTTACTTTGATCCTTAGCCACGGTCTCTCAAGTGGTTAAGTGAATGACTGTTGTGTTCAAATATGTCTCTTGACTACTTGTTTGATGTTCTTACCTATCCCAGTACCTTCCTCAGCTTCTATTGCCCTAAGGTAATTTTCTCTGTCAGATTCGTGGAGATTTACAGTGCATATTTATCGTATACTATATGGTCAATAACTTAATATGGCTCCTATACAAGTTTGTAGAACTTCTTCTCTGTTCAATACCCTTCCCTCTGGTATCCTGGCACACAATCCTCACCCAAACTAGTAGCCATGAACTCACACCTCTTCCTTCTCAATATTCAGAGCTTCAATACTCAAACTCAGTATCACTTTCCTCCATCACTGAAGTCTGGAAAGTGTCTTCAGTCATAGTGCCAGGATCACCTTAGTGATTTTCCTTTTCTCAGATATTATATAATAATATTGCTTCTTTGCAACATTTGAACACAGTTTGTTCTATATATTGTTTTTTGTTTGTTTGTTTGTTTGTTTGTTTGTTTCTCTGTTTGTTTTAGTAAGAAAGCTACTTGGTGGCAATTCCTGCTTCATAGCCAGAAGCAGAAATCCCACAGTGACAATTTGAGATAAATGTTGTAAATTCTATTTGAGAGAACTCAGGTTTAGAAAATTTAAGTATTCTGCTCAAGGTTATAAGTCATCATTGGAGCAGAGTGACACATCCCAGTGGGTCTACTGCCCAAGTCAGCCATTACAAGAATACGCTCCTGCTTCAGTTAAATGTGTCTACATCAGCTTCTTAGCATCTCATAATAAAGTGTTGGTGACAACAGTTATGCTCTTTAAAACACTGTATTATAACCCAGTGAATAGGATATGAAGGACCAGTTAGACATGGTACCTCAGAGACATAACATTTGTTTAAGGTTAATATGCCTATAAAATGTTAAATATGTGTTTGCAATGGAAATATACGTGTTAGAAAAAGTGTATACTTAATTCAATCACTTCTGATTTCATTATCATACCTACATGTACAGTATTACAAAGACAACTAAATAATCAGAGAAAAGAGAAAAAATACATGCTACTTTAGTCTCAAGTATATCAGATAAGGCTGTTAGATTATGGATTGCATCCATTGCCATTATTATGAAAATCATTAAGATTTTTAGATGGGGAAAAATATTAAAAAATAGAATAGAATAAATCAAGCATTCTGAGATAGAATGATGATATACATAGACACATTGGATGCATACAAAAGTAGATGGCTAGACAGGGAAACTGACAAATGCTAATCAGATAGACAAATGGAGTATGTCTAACAGGCATGTCAATGCCAGTTGCAGAAGAAGAGACAAATGAAGCAGACCAAGTATGTGCTTACAGATATTCACTTAAGATACCTTGCCACATGCATCACTGCTTTATACATTACATGCACACATAATGAAATATTCTGAGAAGAGTTAAACTTTTTGTACAAAGTTAATTCATTTAGCTTATTTTTGTTATACATTTGCTCTACCAGAAAGAGGTATAAAAAACAAAGGGTAGGCTTCAGACAGGAAAAAAGTTCCACATTAGTGGTAAGAGCAAAATTTCTTCCTCACTTTGAATTCTGGGTCTACATCATTTTAGCTGAGGAACTTTCAACCAGTCACTTGATACCTCTAAGTCTTTCATTTAAAAACAGATGTTTATTAAGTACGACAAAATAAAACTTATTTTTACTAGACAGGCATTTTGACCACCTAAGCCACCAGGGCCCCTATAATAAAACCTATTTTTACGTAACACCTAAGATTATATACCATATATAAAATACTTAGAGAATACAGTATACCCAAAAACCATTTACTAAATATATCTTAATGTACCTTATGAGCATATCATCTATGAACAAATTTTTTTCAAAGATGATTCCAATATAAATCACAGTTCCATGTTAAAACCCTCTATATTCCAAGGAGTGACCACCTAAATAGTTACATACATATTTTACTTTATACACATGAGGCAATATTTATCTGTATAGTTGTTTTAGCTTTAATGATTAATTGCACAATTAGTTTACACCTTTAGGATAGCCACATAGTATTCTAATATTACCATTTAGATGTTGTTTGAAAATATTCTAAAAGCAACTTACAATTTTGATACCAGTTACCCACCCTTTTAAGAAAGAAAATATTGCACCTTTTCTAAAATTAAGAGGACAATAAGAGTAACTGAATCTTCCAACCAGCCTCCAAAATGTTACTGCTATAGAAAACTTCTTTTAACTCCTCAATTTTAAACCTAGTGAGGTTCTGGGAGGGGAATAAAGAAGAATATTCCCACGCTTTCAAATTCAAAAGGAGCTGAATATAAGAATAGGGTTTTCAAAAAAGAGAACATTTTTCTCATGGATGGATGTGCAAAGCATCCCTGTGTTTCGAATTGTAACAAGCGGAGGTGCTAGAGCAATTGGAGCATCCAGCTGTGGGAGGTGAGAAAAAAGCACATTTGCAAAGCAAATATTGGTGAGATGACTGATATGATCAAAATACCAGCGTCACAGTTTCAAAAGAGAATTTAATTTCCATCAAATTAAGAAGTATAACTTCAGAGTAAGTACAGAAATTACATTTTAAAGATGGGCCCAATAGCTTGCGCATAAAGAGTGGAAATACTGTACTATATAAAATACAAACATTTAGGAGGTAAAATTGAAATGACCCTCCTACAAAAAGAAAAATGAACAAATATCTCTTCTGGATTATTTTCTATTTCTGGTACCTAACATTTAGATGTTCATATTTCTCCAAATATGTTCTCATTCTCTCTCTCTCTCTCTCTCTCTCTCCTTTCCCTCCCCCCCCCCACACGCACGCACACACGCACACACACACTTGCTAAAACTTTGACTATTTACAAAAATTCCTAGGAAATACAGAGTAAAACAGGAATTATTTTACTTTCTGTTTTACAGAATACAAAATCGAATTTCAAACATATTAATGATTTGCCCAGCTTTCATAAAACAGGAATCAATAAAGCATGAGCAAAAACCAGCCCTCTGAGTTCTTTGTTTGTTTGTTTGGTTGGTTGGTTTTAATCACAGAAAGGAAGGTGTTATAAAGAATTCACTGCCTTGTACATAAAGATAGACCCTTTTCTGTCCCATCATTTTATGGTCATAATGATATGAGGCTATCAGAGAAGGTAAATTTCTCTAATGAGACATCTTAAAATAAGTTGTTGGAATTTCAACAGCTACATACCAACTTAGGTCAGTGATATCCACTAGTGAATTTTGTATGAGTGATCAGTCTTCACAGTGGTCTTAAGAGATTTTATATTTAAAAAAAAATCCTGAGCGAGGCAATACCTTGCATTTCATAGAGCCCTTAACTGCACACCTTGCTTTATCTTACTTATGCTCATAATTCATGTACAGTAAACTAACACAGAGATTCTTGCATCATGATCTTGACTTTGCAGTTCTCACATTTTAGCCTACAATCAGTTTTACATTGTGTAGTAATTTAAAAGAATCTTACAGAAATATTATAAAATGAAGAAAAATATTATTTTTCCTTTGGTGTAAAGTATCTCTCACCATCTACTGTACATTTCCTCGTGATGCAGTGTACACATGGAGAGTGGTTAGTGAAGAGAAAACTTCCAAATGACAATGCCACGTATCTTGGGGATGAATATGCTTTCACTACATTTAAAAATATTTTTAGTGAACATTCACACAATACAAATGTCACAGAAGTTCACTTAGATCAATTTCACAAGTTATTTTTATGTCATTGTTTTTCAGTGGTGTGTTGGTTTTTATTCTTCACAATGAACTTCAAGCAGAAAGCAGAAGGGAAGGACCTGCAACATTATTCCACATGCCTCAATAATATAGTTCTGAGACTCCTTGATGTTTTAGAAAACTTTTAGATTGAGCACTTGCCTTGCAATCATGAATTCCAGGGATCAATTCCAGCCCCAGCCCATGCAAACCCACATGCTGAACTGTGGCACAACTGGCAACTGCCAGGATGGTGGTGAAGGTTCTCACCTTCAATACAGGAGGCTCCCAGTTCGGTTCTGCCCCCTTTCAGTCCCATATACACTTGTGTGGAATTAAATTATATCAAAAAACTATGATGTACAACTATGGAGACTGTTCTGGGAACTCTCCCTTTCTCTCTGTCTCTCTTAACTTCTCTCAAACAATAAAATAAATCTCTAACAAAGTAAACTTTTAGAACGACTCCAGTTTAAAAGGTAGTATATATATGTTTAAGTTTCTTATACTAATTCAGCATCGGTTTTTTCTACTCCAAAGTTAATTTATTTTGAGGGATAGAATAAAGCATGTAACTCCTATACACAAATGTGGGAGAAGGCAGGGTAGTGTTGAATAAGTGCACAACTACAGTTGCAAAGTCTCCAAACTTGCCTATGCAAGTTGTAATGAGAGCACAGTTCCTTTCTCTGTGGATTTTTGAAAGCAGGTAAAATAACTGGCCACTAAGTAATGGTATGCATATAGGACAGAAGTATTTCAAAGAAAAAAGGGATATCTAAAATGGAGAACAAATTAGAAAATATAGTGGTAGTGGAGGGCCGAGCTGACTAGAGTCAGCTGTACTTCCACGGAGACTTTAGTTCTTAATTTGGATAAGTTCCAAAATGTAGAAGCATTTTTTACAGTCCTTCTGTGGCATAAAGTAAATAGTTAGATGCCATTTACCTAAACACACTGAGCAAATGGGAACAAATCAACAGGCTTGTATTTGTAAGGCTGAAGTGGTCTCTTCAAATGTAAAGCCTCCGGTGACAGCCAGTGTGGCTTACTTTCTGAGAATTGCGGGAGTTACATGAATCAGATGGTTAATGGAAACTAATTTCTCCAGAGTCAGACACGTCAAGAGAGCACATCAACCAAAGATGAAAAAATTCCACCTGCAGAATCCATTAAAATAACTTAATCTAAATTATTATCCTTCAAACTTTGTAAGAGTTGTTTTGTACAAAATCAGAAAATAGGAGGCCATTCAGTAATTTGAACTGTACCCCTGAGGAAAAGTTCCTTCCCCTGACTGATGTTGGGATTTGACACTGAGTCGGGAAATCAATATCACATTAACAGTACCTATAAATAAGTGATTATTTACAAAGCGTACTTATAGCCTGCATAATTAATCCTTAGTCTCCTAATGACACCGCTGTACTAATTATAGTATAACACTGAATAAAGACCATAGGGCCTCATGTAATGCCACAGCTACATCATGGGCATTAACAGCCTAGAATTCTCAAATCAACATAATGACATGTTATTTCACCTTCCTGTCTAATATAGGTTAATAATTTAATGACCTCTTTAGGAGCTTTCCAATATTATAATCTCTAAATAAGTATTCTTATAAAAGATTATTCATATAGATTATCAAGACCATTTAGGGAGATGTCAGAATAGCTCAGCAGGTTGAATGCTTGCCTTGAAACAGCAGGTCTGGGGATCAAATCCCAGCCCTGGCCTGTGCAAACCTATGTGCTGAACTGAGGCATAACTGGTAACCACAGGGATGGCCACAAACGTACTCATCTGCCATGCAGGGGGCCCCCAGTTCTGTTCCTGCCCCACGTGGCCCCACATCCACCTGTGTGGAACAAAACCGTGTCACAACTAATGATTTACAACCATAAAGACTGCTCTGACCTCTCTCTTCCCCTCTTACTCTCTTTCAAACAATAAAATAAAACTGAAAAAAAAAAAAAGATTATTCAGGTTGCTTAATAAATATTTGCTAGTGTCTTAGTTAAGAGCAAAGGCATATACCTTCATATTTAAATGAGACTATTTCAGAAGAAGAACATATTTTTTAGAAGCTATTTCTTCAGTGCTAACAATATAAAACTATTATCTACATAAAATGTCTAACAATTATATAGTTCCATAATCAATAACAGACAAGTTTCATGCCAGCTTTGTAGACTAGCTCTATTTTCTTCACTGGACACATATAATAATAAAATTCAACACGTGAAGAGGTGAACATATATATGAATTTAAGAATATCTCACTATCTAAATTAGTTCCAGGATAGCGGTATTTTTTCAAGCATGTGATTTATTAGAAAAGACAATCCAATAATTCTCAGCATCCTTATCCCCATTCTAAACTTGGAAATAGAAGTCTCTCTTCTCTCCTTTCTATTTTTCTATTACCAGGCTGTGGGGAGACAAGTGTTAGTTGACCTCTCACATCTGACTTAGATCAGAATTGATCAAACAATTTAAAAAAATAAGTCAAGGATATAGAAAGAAAGATCCATGTCTCCAGGTATAACTCTCATAGCCCTCAGTCGATGTCTGTATATCCTGCAAACTATGCTGAGGTCAAGGGTAATAATTCAAGAAGCTAAACTGAAATGCCTAAAGACAACTTGTAAATACAACCTAAGATATGCAGCCCAATAATAGCAGTACCAAAAACACAAAAACAAAGACAAAGTTTCACTGTATAGTCATATGAAAAGGGACAGGAGGAAATAATATTTATAAACTGCATTCATCTGCTCAGACTGACACAACAAAATGCCACAGATTATATGGCTTAACCAACAGAAATTTATTTTCTCATAGTTCCAGTTCTTGGAAGTCTATGATTAAGATGCCAGCATGATCAGTTTCCAATAAGAGCATTCTCCCTATCTTGTGGGGCAGCTGCTGTCTTACTGTGTTCTCAGTAAGAAATGCTTTTTTTGGCAATGAGTAGGGATGGAGAGAGGAATAAAGGGTGAGGACACGAGAGAGGGCTTGAATTCTGGTATTTCTCCTTTAAATGACACTAATCATATCAGATCAGGGACCTACCTTACTTTTGAGCTACTGTGGGTATGAATGCAATCTATACCTAAAAAACTAATATATTAATACATAGCATGTATGCCATACATCTACCTATCGTAAGAGTCTTCAGCTACTAGGTTAAAATAAACATTATTCTATTCTTGCTTTATAAATGCTTAGTGTACTGTTGAATCTTTTTATTTTTTTTAATTGTTAAATTTAATGGGGTGACATTGATTGGTAACAATTAGATAGTTTTCGGATGTACAAGTCCACATCACATCACCCATGCATCGCATTATGTGCCCACCACCCAATAAATATTTAACATTATTAGGAACCAACAGAATGACAAAGTCATTTTCCTTTTATAGATACAGCTTTTTAACTCAAGTAAAGGAACTTTATCTATAAAAGCCCAATGTTCTATAACTAGAGTATTCCAAACCCCTAATCTTTAAGAAACTTCCATAGTAGTATCTACATTAGCATTTAAATGGAGTAATTTTTTTTGAAACCAGTACCTCTGTTGAAATAATACAGTAGATTAACACAAAACAATCTATTGGGCTATGAGTGACATTTTTCAATGAAATTCTAAAAATTGATTTAATTCATTTCTTTTATTTAATTTTAATTTCAACTAAACTTTCTATTTCTTACTCTAGAAAAATTCTTTCAAAGTTCCTCCTTATTGAAACTAGTAAAATTGATACGTGTATCAGCTTTTATGTGAGACTGCGTATGTATGTAGCTATAAATAAATCAGTACAATCTCTTTAACTAAAGTTTGTATTATGATGAAAGAAAATCGAAGACTAAAATTAGATATGCTTTTGGCAATGAGAATCAAGCTTTCCATAAAAAAATAAAATGACTTTTCTTTATTTTTATTTTGTATTTTTTGTGTACAAATATTACTCAAAACTCCCATCTATTAAATCTCTTCCCTACCTGGTCTAATTAGTTAGAAGTGCATAAATTAATTGGAGATATAAACCAGGATTTAGGTTGCTTTTTGCATATCATGTGTACTAAAAAGTTTAAAAACTTCCTCCATGGACTGAGCAAGGAATGAGAAGTATGTGTGTGTGTGAATGGAGTGAGTGCATGAGTGAATGAATGGATGCATGTAAAAGAAAGTATGCCATATTTCCACACAATCTTACATTTTCCTCTTTTGCCTCATGTATAATTCTATTTCTTAAAATATAAAAATTTTTAATAACAAATTATGTAACACTAAAATCTCTAGGACTACATAGATTACATATGTAGGAAAATGAATAAGGCTAATTATTGAATTTATTTACTTCCAGTAAAAAGTAAACTCTCCTACAACTCTCCTACATAGAAAACATATAAATACCTTAGGTGATCTATCTTTGTAGAAGCATAGAAATTTCAAGGCCATATTATCCGAAGGTGGGTTAAGACAATCGATTTGTCTCATGCTATTACCAGAGTTTATATTTATTCAGGGTGAGATGTACTCAGAATTGGTTGAGGTTGTCTGTTGGCATTAAATGTGAATTTTAAACTATGTTTCGATGGATTAAATGCAAATAAAGAAGTAGGTTTAACTTTCATATTACTTTTGATATCATTTAGATATCTAAATAATATATTATTTAAAAGTTTATTTTTAGTTGAGTGTTTTTAAAAATGCAAAAAGTGTTTCAGCTCAAAGCACCGTTGAAAGTTTTAGCATAGCATTAAGAATACTCATCCTTTTGCAATTGCAACAAAAAGAATAAAATGCCTAGGAATAAACTTAACAAAGGAAGTGAAGGTCCAGTGCACTGAAAACTAAAAGATAATATTGAAAGAAGTCAAAGAAGACACAAAGAAATGCAAAGATATTCTGTATTCATGGACTATAAATATCAGCATAGTTAAATTGGCCATATTGCCCAAAGCATATATAAATTTAATGCAATATCCATCAAAATCCCAATGCCATTTTTAAAAACCTATCGAACAACAACAACAAAACATCGCTAGATTTGAATGGAACCACAAGAGACCCCAAATAGCCAAAGCAATCCTGAGAAAAAATGAACAAAGCCAGAGGTATCACACTCCTTGACTCCAAATTATACCCAAAGTGACAATAATCAAAACAGCATGTATTAGCAGAAAAAACGAACACATAGATTGATAGAACAGAACTGAGAGCCTCGAAATAAATCCACATATGTATGGGCAATTAGCTTTCAACAAAGGAACACATACACACACACACACACACACACACACACACACACACACCAAAAACTACAACAACAACAACAACGAAAAACACATACACAATGGGAAAAGAAAATATCTTCAATAACTAGTTCTAGAAAAATTGGAATGTCACCTGCAAAAGAATGAAAGTAGACTATTTGTCACCACCATAAAGGAAATTAACTCAAAATGGATTAAAGACCTAAATATAAGACACAAAATTTTAAAAATGCATAGAGGAAAACATAGGTATCAAGCTTATGGACCTTGGTGTTTTATGGATTTGTCCTGAAAGGCAAGGGCAGTAAAAGCAAAAATAAATGAATGGGATTATATTAAACTAAAAAGCTTCTGTACAGCAAAAGAAACCATAAAAAAAAAAGTAATCAATCTAATGGGAGTCTATATTTGCACACAATACCTATGATAAGGGGCGAAAAAGCAAAATGTATGAAGAACTCATACAACTGAACAACAACAAAATATATAGTTAAAAAATGGGCAAAGGACCTGAACAGACACTTCTCCCAAGAAGACATTCAAATGGCCAACAGATATATGAAAAGATGTTCCAGTTCACTAGCTATTAGGGAAATGCAAATAAAAACTACAATGAGATACCACCTACTACCTGTTAGAATGGGTATAATCAACAATACAAGCAATGGCAAGTGCTGGAGAGGCTGTGGAAAAACAAGGAACCCTAAAACACTGCTGGTGGGAATGTAAATTGGCACAGACACTATGGAAAACAATATGGAGGTTCCTCAAAAAATTAGGAGTAGAATTACCATACAACCCAGCAATCTGTCTTCTGGGTATCTACCCCCAAAATCTGAAACATTTATTTGTAACAATGCATGTACCCCTACATTCACTGCAGCATTATTCACATAGTTCATTTGCTTTGCTTCTGAGCCTGCCCTATAAAAGCCTATACCCTAGCCTCTGTCAGCTGAGCACTCCTAACCGCTTTTGGTTTGGTACTGCCAAACTCCATAAGGAAACCAGGTAAACTCTTGAAAAATTTTAATATACTTCAATTTATCTTTTAGCACAAATAAATAGTAAAAGAAAGAAATTGGTTTAGACCAAACTGTAGAACTGGATTTTTATAACCAGTATATACACCTAAAATGGGAAAAAATGCATATTATCTGATTCCAAAGACCAAATTAATGCTTTGTTTAGATATCTCTAAATAATCTGAACTTTGGCTGGTAGCACTCAGGCAAGAAACCTGTATCTAGCTGGCTCTGCTGTTTTTCCAGATAATGACAGATCAAATCCGAACTATAAAATCCTTTTTGCCACTGTAGTCACAGAAGATACTGATGATATCACACAAAAAGTATCATAATTACCATTTTATTGTCCAAGGAAGGATTAATTGCAGCTTGGATTTAATTATGAAGTTATTAATAAGTAAAGCACTACATTAAAGGGAAAGCTGGGATGGCACAGTGGGTTAAGCGCTCGCTTTGAAGCCCCAGAGACCGAAGATCGAATTCCGGCCCTGGCCCGTGTGGCCCCATGTGCTGAACTGGGGTGTGCAGTCCTGCACCCACCTGTGGAGTGAAACATATGGAAAACTAATGTCAACTATGGAGACTGCTCTGGGCCCTCCCCATTCTCTTTGTCTCTCTCTGTCTCTTTCTCTCTGTCAAAAATCAATAAAATAAATCTTAAAAAAAAAAAAAAGAATTACACTAAAGATATCACTCTCTTTTCTCTGAAAAAGAAAAAAAAGTCACTCTCACATTAATGAAGAAGGCATAATATAGATGGAAACACATGCCAATTTCAGATAATAAAAAGACAGCAGAATTGTAGAGTTCTAAGAGAAGAAACACAAGCTATTCCATTGTGGCAATTATAATTTTATTTTCCTCAAACCAATTCACTTTCCCACTAGTCACACAGAAGGCTGTATTACCAGTTACTTCTTGCTTCTAGGTAGTTTTGACCAAAAGAATAGGACAGTTTAACCCTGTTCTTTGAAATGTCTTCTATTCTCTTGCTTAATACATTGACTTCATGCCTTACAGATGAATTCAAAAGTTATGATATGACAAAGCCATAGAATGAGGGAAGGCTGGATACCTGCATCATTATCTAGGTTCAGCAGAGTTCAAGAATCAGATGGTCCAGATATTTTGCATGCTTTTCATTCTTCCTTTTCCCAAGTATGATTATTTTATTCAGGTTGTATTTTCTTCTGTTCCAACCTTGTATACTTTGGATGTGTGGGTGGGTGTATGTGCACACATGTGCACATGGGAGCAATAACTTTTCTATAATTATTCATAGGTCATTTTCCTGAAAAGTGAACTATACGGACTTGACATGGATAAACTGGAGATTCTGGACTTGATCTGTGGAAACTGGAACTCTTTGTTATCACTCTTTGAGCAAAAGCAAGGGTGTTCTGTTATGTAGGGCGGGAGATGAAATGCAAAATTCCAAAACCGAGATAGAGGAGATGCCCAAGAAGAGTCACCTGGCCTTCATTAAACTATGACATTAACAAAAATGATTTTAAACCACTGTGCTTTTGGGGGGTTTTACTAGAGCAATTATCATGAATTACCCCTATTAACACACACACACACACAAATGCTGATGGCAGTATTTTTAAAATGGTATTTAGAACAAAATAACCCTTTTTGAAGAGTACAACTAAAACTATGTAATTATTATAAACTTGAACATTTAGAGACTTAGAATTCTCTGTATGTAGTAATAGGGACACTCATCAGAGGGTATGGCCAGCCAAGAGCATGATGATATGGGCACTCACAGTGTGAATTAGGCACAAGAGGATCAGTAATAGAAAAGAAATTTAGAACAAAAGAGAACAGAGAAAGTTAGTGCCAAGTTTTAAAATGTCATAGTTAGGAGAAAACAAAAAATTAGTATTTAACCCTCCATAATCTGTCTTTTAGATTTTTGTGTATATGTAACTGGTTTATTGATAAAATATTTATCTAGGTCCTACAACACCCTTTGTTGATTTTTTTTTTTTGGTCTTAATTTATAGAAAAGTTATATACATTGTATTCCATAGTATAACTTCTATTCTCTAGTTTAACAGTTGCATTAACTTCATCATTAAGAGATAGTCCAAATATTGCTAATTGTTGGCTGATAAACCACATACAGTTGAGATAATATTGCCAAATTGGGCGAATAAGTTGAAAACAACTATGTGCGTGATCTAACCTAAGAAAAAGTATGGCTCACTGTGAGTTACACTCTACACGGTATAAAGGTTATTGAGGGAAATAATATAGTGTCGTTGGTATAGAATCAATATAATGATTACCACGGTTCTATCTGTTATCATTGTTTTGAGAATTGTTATAGGAATAACACTTGATAAGGTACTCCTTAGATTTAAGTATATCACAGACACAAATAATTTCCTTAGAGATAAATTTCTCAATTCCATGCTTTGTATTGTTTCTTTCAGTGAAACACCACAAAAGCCTACAAAGTGTTATAATGAATAGTTTGTTCCTATATACCATATGCTTATCCACAGGAAGTAAAACACAGACACAAAAAAAATTTATACTCCTCCGCTCTACTTTTTAGCAGCATCAATGGTGCTGATCATCAGTAGCTCTATTTTTTTCTATGATCATAATATCTTTCTTTGACCTTGTCTCATCCACAAACTCACATTATTCTTCAGGCTGCATGCTGCAAATATGTTACCAAGTCTTCCTTTGGAACATTTGGGATATCCTGGTTTTATTGTCTAAGAAAGTACACAAAAATAAAACATGCAAAGCCACACACTGTATTGACACTGAGGTTTATTACTGAGATAATTGTCAATAAGAAGTTGGAAGCTTTCCCTCCTTTCATCTCTATAAAACAAACCATTTCTTAAGGTCATGAATCTTGGCTTCGGTTCCTTGTGTTAGGAGTGGGAATAGAGCAGGATAGGAAAAAGACCAGTTCATTGTAACAATTAGAGGACAAGGGAAACAGAAAGTTAAGTTAAATATTAAAGTAATTAGTGACAAAATTACTACTTTCAACTCTGATATCATTCTTTCTATGTAATTTGAGCAGTTTACAGATGGAATTGCCTAACTAAAAATGCAGGTTTTGATATTTGGTTCCTCTTTTGAGTCAAGTGACCAAATTCACGTTGTTGAAATCAGGAATTTGTTCCTACCACCATGATTTGTGAAGTATAAAATTAAGACCTGCTTTTAATTCGCATTCTGAGTTTTTTTCTCAAGCAGTACAGCATCCTCCAAAGATGTTACTCTTCATTCCTTATCATTTTGTCTTCTATATTAGAGTGTACAATGCTCAATGGGGAAAGAGCTTCAACGAAGTCAAGAACTTCACCGATTACCCAGTAATCATATTGGTTTAAGAGAGTTTGCACTAGAAAACAATCCTGAACTTTTCTGAGAAACAGAAGTTTTTTAAAATTTAAAACTTAAAAATAATAGCATAATTTTATCAAAAGTCTTGATGCTTTCAATTAGCCTAAGAATTAGAAGAGAACGAATAAATGAGTTTCTGACTGTTGGTGATTTAATGTACCATCTGGCTGCATGAAAAAAAACTTCATGGTATATTAAAGCACATGAAACACAACTGTTTCTTTTTTTAAAAAAAACTCCCATTTAATAGCTGCTATACACATATCCATATAATTCACATAATGTACATTGCATGAGAATAGAAATGGGTCCTTTTGTGGCTCATTGTCATATTTCCAACAAGGAAATTAATGACACAAAATAGATTCCTGATAAGTTAATAACACTTAAATGTTAGGTGGTGCAATGAATAATATGAAAGAGCAGTTGGCTCAGGTTTCTATAAATTCAAAGTTGTGTACTTCCTTTCACAAACTTGTCATATAAAAAGGGCTACTCTGGTCATTAATTTTCTCACTTACAAAATGAGGGACTCTGCGTTTCCATTTCCCTGGCAGTGTTAGGCCTGAAGAACAGTATACTGACTCCAATATAGGTTGGAGTCACCATAAGAGTTTTTAACAGGCTCATCTCTCCTCCACCAAAGCCATGGAGCAAGTTGGTCTGATGATGTTCTCTGTTCCTGAAAATTGAAAGGAGTTATTAAAACAGCACTTGAGTTAAAAAGGGAAACTTTATTTTTTAATATAGGTAAACTAAGCAAATGCAACAGAAGCAAAACAGACTTATTTAGGGATATATCCCCAAAACAAATATTATGTAGGCTTCATGAAGATATGGTAAGTGCATTTTCTGCCTCAGGAAAAGCAGCACATTCTTCTTTATAATAATGTGGATGGGGAAGCCGGGATGGCTCAGTGGGTTAAGCACTCACTTTGCAGCACCGGGACCGAGGATCGAGTCCCGGCCCCGACCCGTGTGGGACCATGTGCTGAACTGGGGAGTTCCCCCAGTTCAGTTCTCTCTCTGTCTCTGTATCTCTCTCTCTCTCTCTCTCTCTCTCTCCTCTCTCTCTCTCTCTCTCTCTCTCTCTCTCTGTCAAAAACAATAAAAAACAAACAAACAAACAAACCCTGCTTCTAAAAAAAAATAAAATAAAAATAATGTGGAGTTGACTGATCCATAGTTTAGGTCTATATTAAATTTTTCTATGAAGAGGGTTTACATAAACTACCCTTATAACAACCTAATTTCATATTTTCTTTACCTTCACACTTCAATTAAACTTGATATTTAGTAAGTAAGATGTTTCTCATGCTTAAGTAATTAATTTTATTGCATGGTGCATGCTACAAGCATGAAAGTTGTGTTAAAAAAATTTTAAAGTTCATTCTCTTCATTTGGTTGATATATATACACAGAATGATGCCCCCCAAAATATTTAAAAGTGCACACAATTTGAAATTAAACACTTATAATGTTCAAACATTTACTTTTTCTCTATATGTGCTGCAATAAGATGATTTCTAACATTTGAAAACAGAGCGAAATGAAATCCCATCTTACCCTCCCTTTACTAATTCTTTTATTTAATTTCTTGTCGACTTGATATTTCATCACAAACATACAAGATTCATTAAAAAAAAACAGAATTAAGGGGACAAGATGATGTGGATTTCATCTGTGTAAAACACATCTTTCTCTGACTCTCATTTGATAATATTTAAACTTCTTTAAAAAGAAAAAAATCTGTGTTTTTTAGTCATTTATTCTAATTTTATTTTAAATACATTTTATTTAAAAATACATTCTAATATTATAATTAGCTCTTAAAGAGCTTTTAAATTTTCTTGGACCATCTCAAATTTTATGTGGCTTATTAGGAATACTTTGGTTTTAGCCCTTTATACTTATAATAATAATGTCAGGTAAGCCTGCAACTAAAATCATATATTGTAATTCCAGATCTAGCAAATGATACTTCTACTTGCTTTCATCCTCTTTTTATTATGAAATTGGGGTTGCAGCCACTTCTCTGAAGCCTTTTCAATCTCCTATTAACAGAAAGAAAGCAAAATATATTTTGTGAGTTTGTTATGCTTCAGATCCTTTGCTAGGACAAGGGAAATCTAGAAAAACGATGTGATGTACAATCCTTTTTCAAGAATGGCCTTTGGAATCAATTGGGAAGGCGATATGTTGAATGTGGATCGAACACGGGGTTAGTCAACCATCTCCAGCTAACAACCGGTTTCAAAGAGCAACCTTGAATCAGAAAGACACTTCATAGGAGTCTTTTTACAGTTTCCTATTCTTTAATTGCTCCTGTTTCCACTAGGCCTCTCTTCCTCATCTATTACGCTCTAATGATTTCCTCCACACCCTGCAACACCACAATAACCTGAACACACCAAGCTTACTCTTGTCTCTGGAACTTTTTATTAGTTCTTTCCTCTGACTGGCTTGTTCTTTTACTGGCTTTTTTTTTTTAATTAAACTTATTGGGGTGACACTGGTTAGCAAATATACATAGGTTCCAGGTGATCTTTTTAAAATGGCATATTTACTTTTTAAATCAAATTAATGCATGTACCTAAGTTATAAATCAAAATATATTAAAATAATTACAATCAAGAAAACAAAGACTTTAAGAGGCAACCCACTTCAA